>JAOTQE010020150.1:0-10694 GCA_025631205.1 Nesometra sesokonis | reverse complement strand
TAGTTGTTAAGATATGATATATTTTATATATTTATGATTTTAACCTTTGACCTTGAACTTTTGACCTTTCGCCACATCTTCAAAATGTGTTACCAGGCCAAAAATTATTTCTTGACCACCTTAAACCAATTTTTGAAGTCAAGTTCTCTGGACCTAAAAGTGCATACAAAACTTGATCTAGCTACTAGAGTAAATCGGGATTGTGATGCGAGATTCTGGAACGAGTGAGGCGGGGTGACACGAGAGATTGTTTGAATATGATTAAACAATATATTTGAGAATATGTTTATTTATAATGTGTACATGAGGATGGTGACTATTGTTTTTGATAGTTGTGAAATATTTTTAGTATATTTTGATGTATTTTACAACAATATGTGTAATTTTTATATAAATATGTACATGAGGATGGTAGTGAAATATTTTCAGTAGGCCTATATTGTTGATGTATTTTATAAGAATATCTGTAATTTTAATATAAATATGTAGGTATATAGACTTATATTGCATCGATTGTTGTAAATCAGTTTCAACTGCCAAAACAATTAAATAAACGATGAATTTAATTAAATTGAATTGACTGACTGACTGGGTGAATGCCACTGGGTGAATGATAGTGAGTGAATAGATAATTGACTCGGTGAATGACTGATTGACTTGGTCAATGACAGTGTGGAAATCTTATCAACAATAAGCAATTTTTGGGATGCAGGTAATATTGAAAAAAATATTGTCTGATTTGAGTTTTTATTGAGGAACTTATTTATTAAGGAACTGCCTGAATACCCGAAGGTCATTTCTTAATTCAGTAAAGACTCGTTCAATCTGTTTAATATTTTCCTAAAACCAACACAACAATGCCCGTACTCAAAATTACTATAAAAATGTAATTGTGATCTCATCATTAAAATATAATACGCATTCTTGTTTTTTACCATACAGCTAATCCAGTTCCAGCTGCTGAAGGTGAGTACATTTTGGTTTTAACTTAATTTAAGTAATAAAACAAATACTTTATTTACCAAAAGACTGACAGTCAACTGATTGACACTGGGTAAATGATTGATTAACTGAATGATACTGTGAATGCTGGGTGAATGTTATTTGCTGAATAACCGGTTAGCTAATGTGAATGGCACTGTGTGAATTTACTGCATACATGACAACATTCCATTGGCTCGGAGACTGTTTTGCGCCAAAAATCGTCGTTTTTTTTCTATCGTCAAAGTTGACGTGTATGTGACTGTTTAACTTGGTAAGTGACTGATTGACCATTTGTATGGCACTGGGTGAATGTACTGATTTACTGTGTGAATGAGACTAGATGAATGATTGATTGACTGGATAAATAACACTGGATGAATGACTAATTAATTTAGTGAATGGCTCTGGGTGAATGACTGAGTGACTGGGTGGATGATACTGGGTTAATGACTGGTTGACTTGGTGGATGACACTTGGTGAATGACTGGTTGGCAGGGTGGATGACACTGGATAAATGACTGATTGACTGGGTGGATGGCACTGGGTGAATGACTGATTGACTGGGTGGATGATACTGGATGAATGGCTGGTTGACTGGGTGGATGACGCTGGGTTAATGACTGATTGACTGTGTGGATGATACTTGGTGGATGTCTCAGTGACTGGGTGTATGACACTGGGTAGATGACACTGGATAAATGATTGGTTGACTGATTGGATGACACTGGGTTAATGACTGGTTGACTGGGTGGACACTTGGTGAATGACTCAGTTGACTGGGTGTATGACGCTGGGTTAATGACTGAGTGACTGGGTGGATGACACTTGGTAAATGGCTGGTTGACTGGGTGGATGACACTTGGCGAATGGTTGGTTGACTTGGTGGATGACACTTGGTGAATGACTGAGTGACTGTGTGGATGACAATTGGTGAAAGCTTGTTGACTTGGTGGATGACATTGGATGAATGGCTGGTTGACTGGGTGGATGACACTGGGTTAATGACTGGTTGACTGGGTGGACACTTGGTGAATGACTGGTTGACTGGGTGTATGATGCTGGGTTAATGACTGAGTGACTGGGTGGATGACACTTGGTAAATGGCTGGTTGACTGGGTGGATGACACTTGGCGAATGGTTGGTTGACTTGGTGGATGACACTTGGTGAATGACTGAGTGACTGTGTGGATGACAATTGGTGAAAGCTTGTTGACTTGGTGGATGACACTGGATGAATGGCTGGTTGGCTGGGTGGATGACGCTGGGTTAATGACTGATTGACTGAGTGGATGATACTTGGTAAATCACTGAGTGACTGGGTGGATGACACTGGCTGAATGACTGAGTGACTGGGTGGATGACATTGAGTGAATGACTGGTGGATAGCACTTGGTGAATTACTGGTTGAATGGATGGACACTTGGTGAATGACTGATTGATTGGGTTAATGACACTGGGTGTTTAAGCAATTGACTGAGTGTGTGGTACTGGATGAATGACTAATTGATCGCTCATTGAAAATTATAAAATTTGATTAAATTGTGAAATAATAGTCATTTACTATTGTGATGTTAATTTCTTGGTTGTATTACCTGAAACATTAACTCTAGCAAAGATCAGACTTGTGAGTTACTAGTCATGAAACTCTCTCCATTATCCCACCTATCAACCGGAGTATTCATGGCAAAGTTACTGATGACAATTTTTTATTACTTTAATCAAGCTGTTTTAATGAAACACTTTTCTGTTATTAGAGTACTAGTCACCTTGTGCCTTATCAATATTTGCCCTAAATTTGTGATATTAAGTTACAGGTGTGAACACTCTGACAGTAATTTACTGGTTCAGATAAAACTTTAAATTAAAAGTGTTTAAGTAAATGACATAATAGTAAATCTGTTTTTTAATCAATCTGCTAAACAAGTACTTTGGTGAACAATGGCAGTTTGGCCTGAAATTGCATTTTGAGTCTCTCAATTTCGAGGGCGAATATTAGGATATTCTTGAAGCATATTCAATTACTATTAATTATCCTTATAGAATGTGAAGCTTCCCCATTGGGTTTTGAAGATGGCCGCATAGATGGAAATAGAATTACTGCCTCAAGCATGACAGTCGATTTTGCAGCATCATCTGGACGACTGAATGGTAATAGTGCTTGGTGTGCTCAACCAGAAGATACCGAGATATACTTACAAGTTCGTTTACCATACCTAGAGACCATAACTGGGATACAGGTACAGGGTAGAGCAACAAATCCAGCATGGGTTGAAACATTCCAAGTTAGTTACAGTCGCGACGGAATAGATTGGACTCCGGTTGGATTGGATGCCCCATCAGTAAGTAACAAACATGGTAAAAAATACTAACAACCAAATACACATAGATCATACATATAAATAGATAACATAAATAAGATTCCTATTTTGTGAATGGTGCAGATATTTTATGTTCACACCTATTGGAAGAATAGGAATCCGATTCCTTTGCCAGAATCGGAACATAAAACTGGAACGGGAACCTGAACAGATGTGAAATTCCCTTTATCAGTTGACGAAGTTTCCTAGCCATTTGAATCCATAAAACATGGTATGTTTATGATTGAAGTGACGCCTCTCTTTTTTCAGAGTGAGCTCTCTTTCAGATATTCGGTTAAATAGTTCAAGGCTCTTGTCATGTGTAGTTTGGTCTGGACCATGTCATTTTTCGCTAGAATATTGCCCATGGGATACCTTGGATGGTATGATTGATGACTCTTTGTAATAGTTCTGGTTGATATTTATTAAATGAGTTACCAATGTGTTTTGAAAATACATGTAGTGAATATACAAGCTTGCTGGTTTAATTCAAATTGATAGATTAAATTCACATACGTCAATTTTAGAATATCGTTGCACCATAGCCTCAAATAAGTTCATGTGGGTCCATGGTATCATTCATAGATAGTGTGCTTCGTTGAATCTCCTGCTGTCAAGGCATAAAGGATATTTTCTCCTATACACTACTTCATTTTTTTACTTAGCAAGTCATATAAAAAGATTGGAGGATTTTTACCAGAATATTCATGAATCGGAATAAAAGAAAATTAATCAATTTTGTTCCGAATTCAAACTATTTATGTTGTAGGGTACGCTAATAGGCCAAAAATGAAAGTAAATCCAATTTTCAAAGTCGGAGGGTTCCAAAATAAGTTGTAAAAATCTCGCCTAAAAGTATAATATATGAACATGACGCAATTCGGAAAAATTACAATAATATACAAATATCTACTGAGATGAAAAGCTCTCAAATATATACTGAGATGAAAAGCTCTGGTTAAAACAATGCGTCTCAAAGTGACTGCAAAAGTACTATTTGCTGAGGAGCGCAGCAAAGTTTTAATCCAGAGCCTTCCATCTCAGTATATATTTGTTTTATATAATGGATTCCTATATTCTTGTTCATTGATTGAGTTCAGTGAAGCGCTGAACACTGCGGTCCCAACCGGTACCAGCGTCACATGAGATAGCGCCATCTGGTGTTGAAATTGGGAAAGAATCGTTTACTATTTACGGATCCGTAAATAGTACTTTGGTGGTTGGATTATGTTTGATCATGTGACACGATTTTAACCAATCAGTGAACACGGATAAATCAATCCCGTATATAATAATTATTATTACATGGGATTATTGTAGTACTATCTCTATTATCGAATCAAATGGGTCATAACATAGTCAGTGTACCTTTTGTGTTGTTGATGTTGCAAGAGATGTAGAATCAACCTTGAGTGTATTTATTGGAACATAGTTGCTTAGTTATTTAGAATGGTACTTCTAAAGCTCCTAGCAGAAGCTAATTCAAACAAAAATGTTTTAAAATACATGACAAACAGACCAATTGACAGAATCACAAGCTAAATGTAGAGGCACTTTTCCACGTGTAAAAATGTGTTGTCGGTTGCCACTTGTCATTAATATATTATTCTACATTGAATACTTTCATATTAATTTTATTTGCAGAAGAGAAACAATGATTGTATTCATTACAATAAAGATAGGCCTAATATACAATAATAAAAAAGGGGAGTCAGAATAATAAGGTCCATTTGCATTTGGATTGTAAATTTTATTTTGGAATGAAGAGCAGAAAACGGGTTAATATTATAATAAATGAGAGAAACTAAATTTGAAGAGCTAGAATGAATAAATAATCTCTTGGAATGAAAATGGAGATTAGATAACTCTATGTAATAATGATGCTATTTCGAGTTAATTTCAGTATTTTATATGTCTTTTTTATTAGACATTTGCTGGAAATGTTGATGGTGCGTCCATAAACCAACAGATCTTTGCAGAAAGATTTAAGGCTGTGTTCATTCGTGTATTACCTATGACAATGACAAATGCATTTTGTATGCGAATTGAACTTCTTGGCTGTAATAGTAAGTAAATTCTAAACATTATTTTTCATATATTCATAAAAATGTATTATTATTTTAATTAATAAAGATAGCACAACATTATTAATATTACATGTAACATACTGTTAATTGCTAAATTACTGTCAACATATCGATAACTGTTATTCAAATATGCAATTTTGCAGTTAAATAATTATAAAGTTATATTGAACATACAAAATTCAATGATGAACTGGAAGTGTGACATCAGAGAGACAAGGTGTCAAGAATTGAGCTACGATTATTTGATTACTATATGATTACTTCGTAGAACTAATACAGATAAATCCGAATTTGTTACCATGTTATGCCAAATTTTATATTGATTATAATATTGTATGCCATATTTTGTTAGGGACCTTGGCGTAAGCTAGATATCATCTGCCAAAAAATAGATAGCCTAGAAAACTCTGAAGTTTAATCATGAATGCAAGCCTATCTGGCATAAGTCATAAATTTAGAATAATAATTATAATATTGGATTCCTATTTTGGGGTATACGGGAAGAAATTTTCTAACTTCTGCAAAAATTTGAATTCATTCCCATCTACTATTTCGCTACTAACGTTCAAACACTATTTTCCTTATATTCCCTCTCTTAATTTAAATTTAAATCACATTTTTTGATACAAATTCAATATTGAAATAAAATTCTACTAAAGCTGATATTACGTTTCTGAATGTCTTATTGATAAATCTACTTCTTTCTATTTAGATGGCTTTACTGATTCAGAAATTCAAGAACAAGGTAATCTAAGCTCTGTTATAAGTTACCATACAGTACCTCTTTAAATAAGTGTCACGCCAAACATTTGTTTTCACTGACAGCGTCTCTCAAATAGGCCTAAGCATTGACCTGCAGAAGGCTTTCTCTTTATGAATCTTACTATGGATGAAAATGTGTATGTACTTCATCACCAAAACCAATGTAAAGAATATTTAATAAATTAATTAATAATTTGTTAATAATTAGTTAACTAAAATATTTTACAGGGGCAGGATGGGTATTGAGAAATGAAATCAACAGTGTAGTATGATAGTGTTGATGATTCTAATAAGGGTACATTTGTTTTCTAAACACTGTTAAAAGAGAACACTGTCTGAGAGCTTACAACAATTTAATTGATTTTGTAATTGTATAATTGTAATATTTCTAAATAATGATATTGCTATTTTGAGACATACTCCTAGTCCTTATTATAGTAAACCTACTTAAGTTCGTTCCAATACTATTTTTTGATATGGCAAATATTTTGAATTATGTGTTTTTCAAAATTAAAATAATTAAAAAGTTGTAAACTTAGTTATACTTTTGATGCTTAATAAAACTTGGGCTGATAGTTCAATTGTAGACTATCATACTTTTTTCTGTCAGTAAGGCATGGGGTCCATTACGGGGTTAAGAATAGTATAGTTCTTTTAAACAATCAAGCACCCTCACTGAATTTATTTCTGTAAAAGCTTTACAGTCTATTTGGCTTAGCATGACAAAATAAAACAAACAATGATTACTTCAGTAATTATAATTATTGCAAAACAGTATATTCTATCTAAAAGTGTTGTAATTACAATCCATGAAATATAGAATGTAGAGTAGCACTTGGAATGGGAGATGGTGCAGTGTCTGCCTCATCATCCTATGGCAGTGGACACACAGCTGATCATGGTCGTTTACAAGCTTCAGGATCATGGGCCTCTGAAGTTTTAAGCACCAACCAATGGATACAAGTCAACCTACCACATCAATATACAATAACTGGAGTAACAATGAAAGGACGTCCGGATGTTGAGCAATGGGTGAAATCATATCGTGTACAGTATAACAATGGAGGCTCTCAATGGCTAGATATTCCATCCAATTCCAGAACAGCTTTGGTATATTAATTTATTTTTTTTTCTTGTATACAACTCTTATAATATATTTTTATCATAAATTGTATGATAAATAGAAAGTAAATGATGGCAATAAAACTTCATGCCACCTCTCATCAGATAAATTATTGAATCAGCAATTTGTGCTTCAATGAAGAGTGCTGTATGTCAAGCTAATTACAGGGGCGGATCCAGGATCCTCCGAAAGGGGGGCGGGGCACTTCCAGATCCGTGTGGGCGTGGTTGCCCGTTTTATTCAGAATTGGTGCAATTGGTTTTAAAAAAAAGGGGGGTCCGTTGGCCCCCCTTGGATCCGCGCCTGAATTATACACTACACAATTTTATTTCAAAATAGGTAGTCAAACTCACTAAACTTGGATGTTATTACTAAAGCTATTTATTTACCAGCAAAGCAGACAGTTTTTTTTTTTACTAGCAATAGAGATTTATCTTAATTTTGTATTCTGTTGGAAGCATATTCTCATCATTACTCGTATTCTGTCATCGACATTAATATACTTAAATATTTTGTTATTTAAATATTCTTATATTAAGGTTTTTTTGTTGGCGTTATCTTGCACTATCGTGACACAATGTTTGACAATGACAAGAATTTGACAGGAAATTTTCAATATTAATTCTCATGAATGTTGAGTAAATCCAACTTTAATGTTGAGTTAACGATTTTTTCAATGTTTCATGTTTTAGAGTTGTAAAGTTTACAGGGCATCATAAAATATAAACGTAATTCATACAATAATTGAAAAGTTTTGGTTAACCTACATTTCATTGCGCACAGCATAGTAAATAATGGAAATTTGACACATTCATAGTCATAAATTTAACGTTCAAACATCACATTGTGTTACGGTAGTACCATTTTTGTCTTAAAATCTATGCTATCGGTATTAGAATTCTTTAATGATTGTTAAATTGTTATGTTATGCTTATCAAATTCATAAACAAATTCTTTATCATGATAATAAATTATGCATCTATTATTATTTTATTGATAGTATGGTCGGTCATATAATCTACCGAGAAAAGAAGGTGTTAACAAAGATTGTTTGTATTTAATTGAACTGCAAAAATATAGCTTTAACATGCAAAAAGATCCCCTTTTGTCCACTCTACATAGGGCCTACAACGATATAATGATAATGAGTATGTGATAGGTAATTATATACAGTTTATTCAATTTCATTACCATTTGCAAAAGGTATATTTGCAGAGAGTCATTTAATGTTGATGGGTTTTAGTTAAGCTTTATTGCATTCATTCGTTTATTACACTTTTTTTATATTTTTTCTATTCGACTAAAAAAATAGACTAAAAACCTGGGGATGTTACCATTTACCAGGCCTACTTCTTGATAACGCATCCTTATCTAAGAATATTGTTCTACCTTGCGGTACTGTTTTTTTTGTTTCCTATTTCACAATTGGTAGGGGTTTGCTGAAAGGATTTCAGTAGAAAATTGCGTTTATAAGAACTCATAAAAAAAACCCTGTATAGGCTGATGAAGTTTTAAAACCTTTGTTTTCGTATTTCTTGGAGAATCTTTTCTTTTGTAAGCACACACAGAAAAAATTCTTTAGAAGTTCTAAATTTTGACAAAAATGTACTACGTTATGCCTATGGTGTGGTTTTATGGTACGTGTTGTATATAAAAGACAAATATTTAGGCAATCATAACAAATGAATTTATTCCTAAAAATGCCTTTGAATTTCCGAGCGTCTAAAATTAAAAACAATTCCCGAAGGATCATGCTCCGTAGTTTAACCAGGGATGTATAAAAACTCAAACTACTGTTCCATAAAATTCCATCGATGTTTTACATTCAAACATGTAAGGTATATTATCGTCAATAACATTGCCTTTATGGTACACGTTTGAATCTACAAGATTCCTTAAAAACATTTTTTTAGTATGGATATAATTACGTAAAATTTTAAAATGTAATTGCTTAAGCTTATTTTCTTTCACGAGTTTTACTTTCCATGTTTCCATTTTTATCGAAGTGGTTTTGCCATTTGGCTATTTCTTATAAGATAAATTTTAATTAGTCAATTCGTGTTTTTTTTAATGAGATTGAATTAAAACAATAATTAAAAAATAACATTCATTATATGTATATTCTGAAATGCAGTTTCCTTTGTAAATTAATTTCTTAAATAATTTATTTGTGTAAAAAAAACCCGTGTCAATCACAATATCTTACATTTTTGTTATCAGATCTAATCCAGCTTCTCAACAGCAATGAAAATCCATTAAACCTAATATTACCGGTAGTGTTACCCCAAATCTGTTCCATAACATCAGCATGGTTAGTAGATTGTCGAAATATACAGCAATTAATGTGACATAAAGTACAAAATAAAGATCGATAAAAATGTGGTAAAATTTCGTTAAACTTTTCATTAAAATAAATGTTTTAACTATTTTAAAAATATGCTTGTCCTAAAAAAATATAAAGGTACACGTTAGGTGTTAGGTAAATATCTTCATTTACTAACTTCGTCATTATACAGGCGCCTAAGCCATGCTACTGTTAATGATTTTACCCGATATCTAAAATTAGGAACTTTGATTTGTGTCAATTTTAAACCTACACAGTATTCGTATTCCATAAGCCTATACCCATTTCTACACCATTACCACTTTATTAAATTCTTCAATTATGTCAAGACAGGACCTAGTAATCCCTTATAAAAACAGTATCGTCAGCAAGTTGTGCTTATTTTCAATTTAATATTGTTTCCTTGTCTATTTGTTAACCCAATGTCCTTTATCAGAACGTTTTAGGTTTATAGACATAATTTCTGCAACAATTATAAATGAAAGCGCTGATAGGGGACATCTTTGTCTTATACTCTTGTACAGTTTATCAAAATGTAAACAAGGTGATCACCATCACACGTCTTGCACTTCACTCCCTTCACAAACATTGTGTTGATGCTGGTTAGTCATTCCACATCCGTAGCACATTCTGCCTTTACATGATACTACTGTCATGGTCCTACGTCACAGAAGTAGCCAGTGACGATGAAACATCGTGGCGTTTCTTCAGTGTTGAAAAACGATGGTTCCCACATTAGGTACCTCAGCGGATCACCATTGAAGACTTCAAACTTGACTGCAGGTAATCTAATGGAATCAACAGTTTGTTTCATTCACCACATTTGCAGCCGTCAACATCCGAAGTTCGTCTTACATTTCTAATCATAATGTTAGCATTAATTTATGGCGTAGGTCTTTTAACTGTCCAACAGAACCATTCATCACCATCGAGGTTGTAGACACAACAGGTTGCATTCAATGGTACTTAGTACATTGCTCTATGGATGTGAAGCGTGGACCCTATATGCAAGACATGTGAAGTTACTCAATCAATTC
>JAOTQE010020127.1:0-22271 GCA_025631205.1 Nesometra sesokonis | reverse complement strand
TTTACAAAACACCATGACAGTCGGTACGCGCTCAACAACAACAAGGTATTATGAGACGCCAAGTGTGTCATATTACACACATGTGTCTAGGCTACCAGATTTTAACCTTTCAACATGAATCAAACCCTCTCCAAGACCCTTCGTAAGGCCTACTAATAGAGACCATCTCGCAACCCTGTGTAATCCCGGGCATTGATTTTTATTGAGGTTTTTAATTATCAAGGTTTTTCTTCCCAAGGCCTGAGTTTGTGGAAGCCTTGAACTTGTGGCATTGGGCAACCCCTTCTGTGGAGTAAACTGTACCAAGTTTAAAACATTGACCTCGTATACAAAGAGGGGTGCATACATAATTGGTACCAGTTCTACTGTATGTTTATTGGGAAAAAAGCAATAAACATGTTTAGCCTTGATTGCTATATAAACACATTAGATAGAATCGGTACATGTTCACTGCCACCGATGGCATATCAGGTCCAACTATGTGCATCTGCTGTGCCAACGATGTTATTGCACATCAATTTGCAATGAAAATTCCCTCAGAATTCCCATGTGTCCAGCTCGTGCTTCTACATTTTATTGCCTTTTTGTATCTTTTGTCATTAAAAATTCAGTGATGATCAGAAATTTAGGGAAGGTAGCGATGCTTAAAAAGTATATTTTTTTTATTTGGCCTTGAGCTTTGGTTGGACCTATGTAATGTTATAGTATAGTTGACATTAGCATGTACAAGGAAGCTTGGGACTGCTAATATTCATGTCTTAATGCAATGGCACCCTTGTGAGAGGAGCAATATTGTAAATGTAGTTGACATGCACATTTAGCATAAAACTGGGATTCATGACACTTAGAACATAAAGCACTTGTACCCCTCTGAGAGGGGCATTATTACTCGCCACGGGATACCTTTCATGTTGATATTAACTTCATTGAAGCTACTTAAGTTACACTGTGGTAGTGCTTGAATTGGACTATTGCAATTTTTATAATCGCCTCGTGATTATTGTGTTATTCCAGGACTCTTGGCAGTTTCAGAGTTATGTAATCAAAGATCAGTTACAATGAGATGTGACAATTTGAAATTAAGATTAAAAATTATATATTTTACCTTCAACTGTTCAGTTTAATTCCTACTTTATTCAAAAACCAATAAAAATTTAAATTTAGAAGGCCGTGTACAATATCCATTACTTTCATTTAATTTTAAAAATAATAAATATATTATATGAATGAATGATAAATAGATAAGTCTAAAATCTATAGGTAACCTATAAAAAGTAAGGGAGATCAGATTGAGATAATCACCAAAATGTGAAGTATGAAGTGACTCATAATATGTGAGGTCTCACCACAAAGTGAGTCACATTGAAGGTGAAATCAAATTGAGATAATCACCAAAATGTGAGGTCTCACCACAAAATGAGTCTCATGGTAGGAAAATAAAGGACATTTTCCTAAAAAGTATATTATATTGAACTATAACTATCGTAGAACCTACAATTGATTAAAACTAATCTCAAAAATTAGACTTCATCGGATCTATTTTAGTGATTATCTCAATTTGATCTCACCTACGATGTGACTCATTTTATGGAGAGACATCAAATATCTGACAATAATCCATAGTTTTTATATCATTGTTCAAATTAATACATATTTCATAATTAAATCGGTTTTAAGTAGAATTTTTTTAAATGCAAATAATTTGTGATTGTTTAACATTTCCGGTGGTTATCCACTGGTGCTTACATGGTATTACATCACAGTATTTTCCAAATATGGCAATTTTTATTCTTGATAAAACATGTTTTATAAGAATTCAGTATTAATAATTTGTCACCACTTTGACGTCTCTTGTTCCTGTTGTGTTCTGTTTGTGGCATTTAGCTTGGTTGGTTTAGCTGGTGGAAATCACTGTACTGTGCACTAAACCGTTACTCATGGTTCAATTCAACACCACGCCACTCACCTTGTGTTTCGACTGAAGGGCCAAAATACAAGTTACTAGTGCACTGTCTTTAGGATGAGACATTAAGCCGTTGGTCTGTGTACAGCATGGCTCATGTGCATGTTAAAGAATGCAGTGCACTCTTTGAAAAAGAGTAGGGGATTGTCTCCCCATGTCCTGCCCGATCACCACCAGTAGGATCCCACTGGAAATAAGTCCACTTCGGACTTTCGTGGGTTATCCTTGGTGTTCTACACCGAATAAATCAAATCAAATCAAAATTGTTTTCTTTTCCTTTTGATGATTTTGGAAAACATTACCATATTGCAGATATGATCAGAGTAATAGACATTCAGTTTTTTGAATATATGGGGCAAGACATGGCAAAACCATCAAGTTGTCGCAAAATTACAAAATGGAGGCAATATTAAAACCCTATTCAGCATTTTATAAGCTTTAAAATGAGGGGTCATTTGTCAAAATCGGACATCTATAACCAAAGTTATGGAACAAAATATACAAAATTTTCCCTTGTATTTCTTTATGTTTCCTGTTGTTTATTTGCTCTTATCTCAATAACTTCCTGTGCGACAACTTGGTGGGTTTGCCATGCCTTGCCTCATATGATGTTTACCCTAAATTAGATAAGTTATGCAAGTTCAACTATGAAACATATAAGGTGTCAAATATCAGTTTACTATTTATTAATGCTTTATAATTTAACACAATGCATGCGCGGATCCAAGGGGGAACCCGACCCAGGGAGCCCCTTTGACTTGGATGACTATTATTTCAACTTGAAAAAACTCAATGTTTGCAATAAATTATTTGTGAAAATTGCATCTTAGATACTCAGGAAATGCATCTTGTTTGAAAATTAGCCTAATGAGGACCCTAGACCCCTAGAAGCAACACAAAATTTGGCATCAGGCCCCCTCTATCCAACTCTGCAGGATCCGCCCCTGCAATGGAAGCATACATTTTATAGATAATTATTTTTTTAACCTTTTTATTTAAGCTTGCTTCATCATATTGCATTTTCAACGAAATAATATATTAATAACTTTACACAGAAAAGAAATAAATTTCTTTCTGATAAGTCACAGTTACACTTTGAACAAATAACATATCTTAACAATACATTTAAAAAAACATAGACTAATCCTACTCCTTAAACTAAATATGGTTGGCCGTTGGCTTCGTAAAGCTCATCAGCCCTTCGTAAGGCTCTTCCTTCAACGAATAATTTCAAAATTAATTTGTTTTATTGATCAAATCTTATTACCTGGAATCTGGCATATAGATCATCTCTGATGGGATTAATTTAGCCAGGATGTTTACAGATGCTTGGAGAATTTCTTCACTATTGTGAAAGTTTGCTTCATCATATTGGCATGTATATTAATTAAAAATTTTAATTATTAAGATTGTTTTTGTAATTGTTAAAAACTTCTGTTACCATCTGAGTCACAGATCAGCTAGCCAGGATGTGTCAAGATGCCTGGTGAATTTCATCACTTGAAAATTTGCTTCATCATGCAGGCATGGTAAAATAATTCCAAGATATGTTTTTTAATAAGATTATTTAGTAATTGATTGTTAATAACTTCCTGTTTCATCCTTAATCTATTAGACGGATTAATTCTGTACCGGAAGGTTTAGGGATCTTGGCAAGTGTCATCACTTTCTGAAAGGTAGCTTCATCATTTAGGCATGGTACAGTCATTCAAAGATTTTCATTTCTTAATTAGATTGTTTTTGTAATTATTGACAATTTCCAGTTAAAACCTGAATCTAGAAGATTGAATGCATCATGGGATTAATTAAGCCGTTATCACACTGGATTTAAAAAGGGATAATTTACCAAGGGCCCGTTCGCGCGACTTTTTTCAGTGTTTTACACCGTTATTTACCGGTTAAAAAAATCCCGGTTTCGCCCGAGAATGGGTGTTAATTGCAGGCCGCCCGTGGATTTAACACCGAAACAGCCTGATATGCCAATCCTGCAATTAACTGGATATTTTTCCCGGCGGGGAACCTTTTTTTACGACTTAATCTGTTTTTAATTAATTTACCAATGTTTTACTGATTTGGACATAATTGAATACAAGTAAGGAGTATTTTTATGTATATTAATTTAATTCCCTAAAACCTTTTATTTGTAGAACCATGGGCGATTGGAGATTGTTAGAGAGAGGACAGAAGGTTGCTCCAGTAAAATTGCAGAGATCAATGCCGTCTCTCGCTATTAGATATAAATTTACCATTTTATAAAATCTAGTAAAGTACAGTAAAACATTTCAAAGTAAAGTTACTCGGATTCGCAGTGCAGCTTTTGGAATACAAATAGAGTGATTGAAATCAACATCGATTGTATCATTAGCTTTTTTGCTAGTCATCCGGTGTTTTTAGGAATCGGAGTTTTGCGCGAACGGACCTACCACCCTGGATAAAAATCGGATTTTACCCTATCTTTATTTTTCCGATTCTCGCCCGAACGGGCCCCAAAGACAATTGGGAACATTTAAAATGGTTAAATTTTACAATATACCATGTTAGTACCCAATTGACCAATGAATTCCATTCTGTAATATGACTTAGGAAGTTTACCCAAGTCGTGCTGTTCGCAGTGGACCTTCCTACTTGGTAAAACTAATCTGGTCAGTTTTCCTGGGCAGGCGGGACTCTGTTAAACTAAGCAGGCGGCTTTGGTAAGTTTCCTTATCTACATAGCTAGGTAAACTTCCTGTGTTGTTCGCACAGGACTAATTATTTAAAAGCTAGTCAGATTGTTGGTTTAGTTTTACCAAAAAATGTCTATTGCGATTATGGCTTTAACCTAGCCAGGATGTTTTAGAATGCGTGGTAAGTTTCATCACTTTCTAGAAATTTACTTCATCATTTAAGCACGTTACAATAACTCAAAGATTTATTTTTTTAGATTGTTTTGTAATTAATTGTTAATAACTTCCATCACAACCTAAATCTAAAGCCTGTTTTCCAGTTGATCATTAATCTAAAATTGCTGTTTTGAAACGGCGTTTTAAATCATTGTAAAAAAAAGTTTAAATATTAGCAATAAAAATCAAATCACACTATATTTCCGCTATTTTCTGCGCTGTGTGCAATGAAATTCGTATATTTCCATGACGAATTAAAATCGCCAACAAATTTTAACAACAATTGTTATGAATTAGATAATTGTATATTTTATGTTCTAAAGCAAGTTACAACTCTCGAAAATTTAATGAACAAATTGTGTGATATATTTCTAGGCCCAAAACATGTGAATTCTTACTGCGGCCAATTGTGCATTGCGAGCACCCATGTTTAACGTCAAATTTGTTGAAGTCGGGGTTAACGTCAAGAGGGACTCCTTTTCTTGTTAATCGTGAAAATCATTATTATTCAAAATCAACATTCAAAATCGCTATTTGAAATCGACATTTTTTAGATTAACGATCGGAAAGAAACATGCTTAAAAGGCGGATCAGAGCTGATGAGATTTGATTTCCAGGATGTTTTTGAATTCTTCTTGAGTTTCACAACTTTCTTGAAACCTTTCCTCATAATGTAAGTATTGTACAATACTTCCAAGCAGGGGTAGCGGAACGTTTTTGAATTACGGGGACGAGGTTGAATTTAGATCAGTAATCCTAACCCGGTTAGAATTTAGAGAGCAAAAATAGAAAACATTATTGCCTCTAAATTTGTGCTTTCGAGGCCACAATGTTCATATGTACCATATTTACATGCTGTTTTTTAGTTGTGAATTGTGAATTTTGTGGTTGAAATGACCTTTTAGGGGGGACTATCCCCCTGAGTTTTCACTGGAGGGACGCGTCCCCCATCCCCCTCTTCCGCCGCCCATGCTTCCCAGATATTAATTCTTAATAAGATTGTTTTAGTAATTAATTGTTAATAACTTCCTTTTACCACCTGAATCTAACAGACGGATCAGCAATGATGGGATTAGGCTGGCCAGGATGTTTTGGGATGTTCTAGAACTGTATCTCCAAGGTCAAGTAGAAGCCAAGGTGTTGCCTACTGTACACTTGATCTTGGACAATCCTCTGGTATCCACGCTTGCACGTCATGTATACGTGTGTGGTTTCCCTGCTAAGTAGCACACTTTAAGTATCTACTTATTATTGGGTTAAGTGCTAATTGATGAAGTGTATGGGAATCCTAGAAATTGACGATTTAACGTTAGGCCTACAGGATGTCGGTGAGTCAAGGGACGATGGTAACGCTAGCATTAATATTTAACCATGATTTAACCCTTAAAGGGAATACAATGTAACCACATAGATTACTAAAAATGACTCAGGAAAAAAAGTAATTTGTTAGCCTATACTATTAAGCACACACAGCTGTTACTGCCTAAATCGTCTTCATCTCCATATAATTTACCTTGGCGTTTATTGTGTATTAATGTTTCCTTTTACATTAAAAAATTTAGTAGTTCCCAAGAGGAATAAAAATAACAGGGTACTTGTCTGTTTGTTTTATTCTTGTAAAGTGTCAGTATATGTTTTGAGGTGTTAGTATTGGGAATTTCATTACGTCTGAGGTAGTGGCGGCATTATTGTACCCTCAACTTTGTTTTTTAAAATGTTATTCAAAATGTGATTTAGCATGTTTGTATTTGTTTTCTTTTTTTGCAACAATGAACACCTTCCTAATGTTTTTTGCAAGGTGTCAGGATTTGCCTAAAGGTGTGATTACTTCTAAGGTAGTGTCGCCATTATTAATTATACCAATAACTATGTTTTTTTTTTACATTTATTAAATGAGATTTATAATTTGATTTTTGTGTTGGGGTGCAGCCGGCACCCCTTCCCCTTGTATACTCAAAGTACATGTGCTCTTAAAACCTCCTAAAAAATGTTTACTAAAAAAAATAAAAGTAACTGACAATCATAAATCGAATATGAAAAAATTAAAGCAAATAAGCATACCTTTGTTTTTGCTTGTCCATTAGATGTACATCCCCATTAGAAACTTTTGTCAAGTCTTATCACAATTGATAATTAAATTAGTTCCCTCTTGACTGCTTAGATGTACATTATATTCCCATCATCAGGGATGTAATTATGCAGGGTGGAGGTGGGTGGGGCCGCCCACCTTAAAAATGTTCCACCCACCCTGAAGCTTATTCTAAGACCTTCCACCCAGCCTAATTTCAACCTGGCACCCACCCTAAGCCTCTGGAAAAGGTAAAAATGCAGGTTTTAGTCATCATGACACCCACCCTTACATTGTTGCTGGCCCACCATTGGATTTTTCTAGCTACATCCCAGCATCATTTAAAAACATTATGATATGCCAGTGATGTGGTTAATTCAAAATTACCCTACATTTCTTTGAAAATGTAGGGTAAAATTTATGAAACTGTCTAATGGGAATGTACACATAATGTGAAATTTAAATAAGAATAAGCCCACCCAGGTTTAAAAATAGTGCACCCCTCCCCCTTTCATATAATCCTCTATCTGCCCTTGGTTACAAATCCTTAATTGAATAAACAATTAGTAGATTTATAAATGTAAATAAACAATATCCTGGTAATAGACAATTAAACGAAAATAATACTGAAAAAAGTTATCGAATGACTTCCTGAAAGGTACTTGATGTGTACTTGAGTGGGAATAAGCGTGCAGGATTTATTAGATGACGTGTCGGGTGTGACAAGTCCACAATACCATTTTTATAGATTTCCCTACTGTATACTAATGAAGCAGGTTTGTATGCTGGCTTGTGTGTGGGATGTTCCAATCAAGGAGTTTTTAACTCCTTGTTCCAATTCAATGGGAGCAAACTTAATTTAGCAGGGTGTCAACAAGATCCCATGAGGTGCACTCTACCAGAGCATAAAAACTGATAAGAGAGAGGGTAGGTTTTTCGTTTAACTGACCCTCCAATTTGCAGTGATGTCACAGTGTGCCAGATTGTCGATCAGTATTTTAGACTCGGGCAAGTATGATGTCCCAAACCATTGCACCAGCCTACAGCGAGTATTGGTCATTGTAGGCCTAGGCCTACCCTTTGGAAAAAATAACGCCCTCTGACTAGGTAGATCTACCATGTTAAATTACTAGGGAGATTACCTAGCACCACATAGAACTACCTAGTAATGTATTATATAATTACCCTGTCTGTTGATGTTATTAATGCATTAAGGCTTTATTCTAAATAATGGTTGTATTTTCCTATGCATACTTGTAGAGCATTGCTGACCATATCCTTGGTAGTATCTCTTGATATGGTAGTTTTTATAAGGTTAACCCTGTTAACTACCTTTATCTACCTTGTTAGTACCATTATCTACCGTGTTAACAGAGTTATTTTTTTCAAAGGGTATGCCTAGTTTTTGTGTAAAACCCTAAGCATTTCATGCGTATATGACAGAATATATAATCATTTGTTAAACTGAAACTGAAAAAAATAAAAATCAGGATTTCCCCAAAAGTGATGTGTGCAGGGGTATAAACTAATCATTTTTTTTATGGGCTTCATTAATAGGATTGTATCATCAACAGTTTCGTTTCTAAATATATATTTGTTTTCATTCTCTGGAAAAGAACAAAATTTTCCAAGACAAATAAATAATAAGAGAAAACCACAAAATACAATGTTATTTCTTTACATTTTACCTTCATTCAAGTGTATAATTAGACTTATGGGGCGGGCTCTTTAATAATACAGAATACGTAAATTACAACAATAGAATTGTGGTTTAAGATCCAGGCTGTTGGCCACATTAGGTTTGGGAAAAATTGCGGAGTGTGGGTAGTGTTAAATTTAGTTACACATTTCTTTTGTAACAATTTTGATTTCCAACTTTTTGAATGGGTTTTTCTGACAATTTTTGTTTCTATAGCTACAGTACATTGTGTCAACTTGTTATACAAAATGGTATAGAAATGTTGGTTATCAGATTCTCGGTCATCATACTAGGTTTGTGAAAAATGGTGTAGTGGGGAGTTGTTAAACTTTTAATTATACTTAATTATTAATTATATATTTAATTTGTTTTCCATTGATAATTTTATTTTTGCTACATTGTATTAATATTTATCTTAGCATCAATTTGCAAGTTAAATTTATAACGTCAACCGATGCGTTACAGGGTTTTTTTTCTTTGCATTATTATGATCAATAAGTTATATTTAGTGGCCCATATTCGACGAAGTTAATTTTGTATAGCTTAAATTTTCATGTCATAAAATATTCAAATTTAAGTTGGGTTACACATAAAAAGGTAAATAGCAATGGTTTTCTGGCCAGACTGACAAGACGGTGCCCCCATAGCAGGTACAGTAAAGTTAAACTTACTTCATGTCGCTGTAATTTATCCGGAAGAAGATACAGTATGACTGTGATTATAGTAATACTGTCTATCTGTTTATTTCAACATGTTTGATTGTCAAACATACAGAGGAAACGTTAAATTACTAACAAACAATACACTGACCCCCATCGTGGGGAAGATTGTAGGGGACAACCCTCTCAATGTCATATGGAATAGATTTTCAAAGGGTACATGCAATGGGACATTTGTCCAAAACCTTAAGAATTTGATTAATATTATCCTAACAGGTGTATTGGAGCGGAAGTGTGACAAGGCGGTTTTTTTCTGTCGATGACTGGAAGAAAGTGACAATTGGGTAACTTGAAAAGGATTGGTGTCTAGCAACAAACACAAATTTTAGAAAAACAAATTAGCAAATCATCTTTTTGGATCCAACAATATAATTGCAGTAACTTTAAATTTTGATTTGAAGTTAACCGGGGAATACTACTCTCTCATCGGTTCATTTTATTTGGGCCACTGCCCAACTTTATTAATTCTTTAGGCCATAACCTAAAAGGCAGCACCCCCCCCCCCCACATGCTTTCATAAAGATAGTTTAGCCTGTGTTTTCCCAATTGAAATGTATATACTGTTAAATTTTCCAAAAAAAAAAATTTGGTTTGGTTTTGACCATACGCCAATTATCTACATAACTGCAGGCCTCTATGAGCATTTCCTATACTGCATTCTCTGTAATACTAAGGAGTAAAAGAGGGCAACAAATATCAAATAAAAAATATAGCATAATTATTTTTCAATAATAACCAAAATTTGTACTGTAAATTGTAATTTTTACTGGTAAATTTGATGGCTAAATGCATACTCGGGAGAGCACTGTTTTAGAAAGCATGACGTAGTTTAAGGAAACATTCCATTTATTATAAATAATATAATATATAAAAATACTGTATGTGTTGTGTTTTCTTTGAAGGTGTACAACATTATTAGCTGTAGTATTTACAACTTAATTTTGTTATAATTTATGTTGAATGTTGAAGCTATTTTGAGATGTTATTTTAGCTAGTTTTCCTATTATCATTGTATAATTGTTCATTAACCACCAATCGTTTATTCCACATTACATTTTAGCAGCCCAGGTTTGTGCCCCTCTACTGTAATTAACCTCTCCATCGATGTGCTTAACTCAACTTGATAATTGTTTGAAGACACCGAGCCATAGTGAGCTACTCCTGAACTTCTCCACCCCTCCCTCAAGGTTACCGGTCATAGGCCTATGTAAATGACCAGATACCACTAATCAAATTAAAACAAACCAATTTAGACACCCAAAATAGAAAGGAGCCAAAACTTTCACACACAGAATGCTTTTAAAGTTTAGACATTAATATAGAGAACAAAAGAGCTTACGTCACAATAACGAAAAAAAAAAACAAAAGGTGGTGATGTTTTTGAGATAAACAGAATATTGAATATTTTTCTTGTTTTTGCCTATTTTGGAAAATTAGCCTTGCGACTTATCATCCTTCCTTTGATTTGGCTCTGCCACAACTTGGAAACTTATTGAACCCATCCTTTCAAATTGAGACCCTCTATTGAGGGAACACTTCATAAGGGGACACGATCCCACAAAATGAACCTCAAATGTAATGGTTAGGGACCACATTCTGTCTTTTCCAAACCTATTCAATAAAATCTCCACACTACTGTAATTACAAATAAAAATTAATGTTATTTAAATTAATATAAATTAATGGTTTTTTTATTCCACTATTTATTATTTTGTTCATTTCAATACACTTCAATCTTATTTTACCGATGCCATCAAGGACATTTATTCACATCAACAATAAACAGTACATATATACAACAATGTACAAATTGGGAAAGTACATTATTAATTCAAATATCATTCAAAACTTACCAGCAAAAAAAATTGTCCAGATGTTGATGACGATATGTTCAGGTGTAAGAAGTCGGAGAACATTCTCATCTCCGTTCGCTTCGGCATCTCGTGCTTCCTTTAACAAAACATCCAACATATCTCGGATTACTCCCTCCTTGTAAGTTGCATCGTGCTCATGGTATTTCTTCATAAGCAGGCAGTCCCTTCGGTCCCGTGCTTTACTCAAAGCATTCAACCACTTGTTTGGTATTTTCTGTAGCCATGGTAACAAATTCACGGGATGGGCCGGAGAGATTCCTTTGATTATGTCAGACGAATAACTAAGGATTTCTGCAAGCTCGGAATCATCACGGTGGTATCGCTGTCCGAATGCAAGGTTGTAAAGAATGTTAAGTGAAGCCAAGTGACAATCTTTTCTGGGATTAAATGGCTTATTTTTGTAACTTTCAAACTGCTTTATTAAGTCCTCTGCCTCCTCTGTAATTTTTGTATTAAGGTTAGTGTCTGATATTACACGAAAAGTGTTTTTCATAAGTCTGGTGTGAGTTCGAAATTCGTGCCGATCAGAACACGTCATAAAGCATTTATTCAGAAAAAAATCTATTGAAAATACTTTCGGTCTGCTGGTGAGATGCGGGCCATTGTATGCCTGTTTTACTTGCGCAGTGTCATTTAAAATCACCACACGATCTGAACCAAATTTAATTGTGAAAATTTTACCATGTTTTTTTGCGAGTTCAACAAGCGATAAATGCATAAATTTGTGATCAAGATTCAACAGATTTCCAATAAACGGTAACGAAAGCGGACCTGGCGGCATGCGAAGAATATAAAAGTCTCGTAATTCACTTATGTAGTATAGTGCTATGTAAATAAAGGCAGCCGATAAAAAGTATATAGCTAAGGCCGAGATCATTTTGAGGTACTGTATTTTGTGGAATAATTCTGACTTGTTGAATTGCTAGTTAATTTCTGCAAAAAAAATACAAAATACAAGAAATTTTATTTGTTTGATGCAAGTTCATTAAAATCCCGTTTTTTCCCAATTTTTTGAAACCATTATCAAACATACATACCTTTTAACTTTTAATAATTCTAATTTTTTTGAGTATTTTATTCTTTTTGTTTATGAAGTAATATTATTATTATTATTTGGAGGAAATTTAATAAATTTTTAATTGTATTGAATTAAATTTGATCATTGAAGTTAAAAAAAAAGCAACTGTCAAATAGCAAACTTTTGATTTGCGACGACATGAAATGTGCACAAAATAAACAAAACTCAGCCGTAACTGACATTGCAAGTTTTCTATGTTCAGTCGATTTTGATAGCGACGGTGTGTACGTGTAACAAACACACGAATTATCACATTTTTTAATTCGATGTCTGTCTATTTTACATTATTTTCTACAATGAATGCAGGGAGTTTATGATGTTAAATGATATAGAACACACGTTACATGTTTCACATCATCACAACGAAGCTCTTTAATTTTTTTTAAATAGCCTACAACAAAAAAATATTTATTTCATTGTATTTTAATTGTAATCTACTATGTAACTATATATTGCTTCCTACTTTTTTTACAAATTTTTCTGTGAATGAAATTCTAATTAAATTTAAATACAGTAATGATGTTGTAATTAATTTAATTTATTGCTTTGTTTCTACATGGATTACATACTTTCTATTGATTTAAATTGTTTTATATAATTTTATTAATGTAATTTATACAGTACAATCAAGATTAATTATCAAATTATGTGATATTTTATCACGTTAGTCTGCTTCTATAAAATGTTATGCTGACTCTATTCATTCGCTAAGTCACCTCTGTCTATTGGAATTCTCATTTGGCTAAAATAAAAATGACCTCTTTCGCAAAATTGACTAAATAAAAGTAAAAAAAAACTTCATTTTACAGACATTTTTATAAGTTTAAAAAATTTGGCTAAAGAATTTATAATTTGGATAAAATAATCGACAACCAAAAAATTGACCCACGAGCGAGTTTAGTAATGCATTACTTACACAAGTATATGATGAATACAATTTCAATATATAATGTTAATTAAATTAAATTACTAATGTCTGTATATTTTTAATATTATGCGAAAAAAAAAAACTTTTGAACATATACCTAAATCAACAATGCTCTTTGTGTACCTGTAAAACATAATTAATATTGATAATATAGATAAAGCATTTAATGTTATATATTTCATTGTGTAAGATTAACACCAAAAATATTAAAAACCAAAAATATGTTGATCATAATTATACAATATAAATAAATTCAGTTGATCATAAATATTTTTAATTAAAAGATAAAGTTTAAGAAAAAAAAGTTTTTACCTGTTTACTTCCTTTGATGATTCATTGGATATTTTTCAACACATAGTAAAGAAATAAATCCTGGTTATGTCTCTCTTGCTTTAGAAAATATTTAAATGTCTTCATTGATATCTTTCTGAATCATTTTATAAGGTCCTATGATTACAAAGAGTAACATTTAAGTTTCGTTATACAGTGTAGGCCATTGGTCAGCTGGTGAAAGCTCTATTTTGACATGTTACATTACACAACAGTTGACCAATCAGAGGTGAATAATCATTGCTTGTGATTGGTCAGAAGATTTGAGCATGATAACTATTAGCTCCGCCTCTGAGGTGAAGTCACTGGCTAAGCCTTCTACTGTATTGCCATTAAATAGACCTATTAGTGGTCTACTATATTACTAAGACACAATATAGTAATTAGATTTAGCGCCATTCCGTTATTTTTTGGACTACTACAGAAGTTAAAATCCATCTTTGAGCTACAAGCAAGAACATGCCAAGCCCTTGGTTGATATTTTGTTCCATGTGTGTTTCTAAAAGTTATTTTCTTTTACCTCAGTTCACCTAAAATGCATTGGTTACATACTATAAGCTATCAGGATTTTTTTTAGCGCCATTCTGTTAGTCGGACTGTTAAAGAAAATTTTCCTTAGTTAAATAACGTAGGGATTCTCCAACACTTTGGTTTATATCATATTCCATGAGTTTTGCTCAAATTTATCTTGTTTACTAAGTATATTATTATTTATATACATAGGTTAAATACTAGGCTACACTAATTAAATTTAGCACCATTCTGTTTAGTTTGGACTACTAAAACCAGTCTTTTAGTTACATACAGGGACTGACTGATTTATTCTGTCCCATGTGCAGGGGCGGATTAAGGGGAGGGGGCCAGACCGGCTCCACTCCCCCTCCCCGCTTTCGGAAAGTAATATATATCAATATTATTAACATTGCCTTTAAAAAAAATATTCAGCAATCTTAAGACAAGAATTGATCTCTTAACACGCCCCCGAGGCCATTTACAGACAACTAAAGATCAAAATTTCCTGGAGATCATTCCTTTAGACCCCCTAAAACTTTGCATCTCTACCAGCCCCCCCTTCCGGATTCTCCTTTTCCAAAAGTCTGCATCCGTCCCTGCAGGTATGTTTATCATATTGATGTGTTTTACTGTAGTGTACCGAAAATGTATTATTTATAGACTGTACTAAAAATACAGTAATTAAATTTAGCGCCATTCTGTTGTAATTGAACCAGCTATCTATTAAAAGAAGTTATTAACAGTCTTTTTGTTACACCCAGGGACTCTTCAAGACTTTCGTTGATATTCTGTCCCATCCATGTGTTTTTCTCAACAATTTTTTTTAATTCGTATCTACAGTGCATTATAACAGGGGATTTGCTAGCTTTTATGCTCACAGAAAACATGTGAATAGCCTTGGAGATACCTGGGGAATACCTTTGGCAGTAGACCGGCTACGGAAATGGTCAGACATTAAACGCACCTCATTTTGGCCCAGTCAACCCTTAAGTCTGGATTTGTGTCAGCATTTTGAGATTTACCATGCTCTATCAACATCCTAATTTTACATATGCTAAAAGTTCAGCTTTTCTAATTGTACAATATGTATGAAGTGATTCTATCAGCTTTTAAAGCATTTGCCCCAGAAATCTAACCTCTCTAGTATCATTACTATATGAGATCTGTTCTTGATCTAAAACCAATTACTTGGGCCTACAGAGTTACTCAACAACCTTAAAATGAAAGTGCTAAAGAAAATTGTTTGCATTTCTTTTTTCTTATTGAGTTTATTTTATTCAGAAAAAAAGAAAGCAGTAGAAGTAAAGAATGGTATAAAAGTATGTTTATATGGAACATTTTATTTAATATATAATTTTACCTATTATTATTTCATACATGTACATTTTTTTTGGATTAGTGTTCAAGAGACCAACTTTTATAGTGATTTAGTTTACCTTTTTTTAATCCTTTCTCAGTACTGTATCAATCTGTTTGTTTTTATGTTTTGCAATATTTAAAGGGCAACTCCGGGATTAAATTTTTTATTGATAAATCTGTGGAACAATTAGTTACATTTTTCATCATTTTGACAATTTGATAATGTCGAAAAACATGTTGCAAAATGAGTCCCAAATCAAAAGTGGGTCTATTTCCTTCTCAAATTACACAGTGTTTAAGAATAGGAAAATTAGAGATTTTGAAAGGATTGTGCTTGAAAACCAAAATCACATTACAAATTTAACTCACATAATTGGAAAGATCAGCCAAATTCACATGGTGACAGGTATGTTTTGATATAACATGTAATACCATTTTCAAACACAACTTTTTTTTTGTAATTTTCTTTAGCATTTTGTAATATGAGTAGTAGACCCACTTTTGATTTAAGACTTAATTTGGTAATTTATTAATTAGAAACTACACATTATTTTTAACATGCAAACAAAATGAGTTTCATGCAATATTATCTTGCAAAGTTATTTAAAAGTAAGTTTTGAGAAAAAAATTGCTTATCGCTAGTCATTGACTAAGCAGGGTCAGTTTAAGTTAAATTTTTAAACATTTTTAGATCATATCTGAACAAAGTTAGGCTAATGCAGAATGATATTTGAATGTTTTAAACTGTATGTTTTGGAAATAAACTAAATTAAAAAAAATACCATAGTGTTATTTCTGCCTATTGTGGAAAACTAGCTTCGTGACGTATGTCTCCTGTCTTCTATTAGTTAGCTCTGCCACAATTAGGATATTTAACACCTTCTAAAAGTTTAGAAAAAAAATGTTTAACTTTGAACTTCCAGAAGTATTTGCAACATTTTTTAGGTACAATCCTCATCCCCTTTTCAGTTTAGAAAAAAAAGCAAATTTGAACCTCACTTCCACAGGTATATGCAATGTTTTTCAGGTAAAGTTATTTACTTCTGGAACAAAAAATCTTCCCCCTCCCCTCTCTTAATGGTGTCCAAAAGTAGTATATACTACTGTTACCTTTTACCTACCTGCAGCCTGACATGGTGAATGATACATGGTTAAATCGATTACTTGACCAATCATATACAATATCTGATTAGAAGATAAGAAATAAGAATGTTTGCATTTGTGAGCACAGGAAGAGTTAAACTACTGTTCATTACTTGGCATGGTATCCCTTTTCGTGAACACGCCTCTGAACGGTAGCTAAAATGCCCCAGGCTGTTGACTCTAAAGTTGATTTTACCCACAAATATTTAACCATTCTAATGGAACATGCTGTAGATTGACATGGAATACATAGTGTAAACGCCTCAAGCTTAGTTGTGAATTAACGTCAATAAGCGGGCTAGTAAAGTGTAGGTTTTAGGCCAAGGAGTCCCTGTAAAGGCATTCTTTTGGTTGAATAAAAGCTCATCTCTCAGGAAGCTTACGGGAGTATGCCGGCGGCAATATCAATGACGCAGTCTTTGCCAATGTTTAGACATTATTATCAAAGGGTAGCGTAATTTGAACTGCTAGGAATTAACAATTAGTTGATCGGAGATTTGATCTATAGGGCTATTTGTAAAAATACCCCTTAGAAATTACTCTCAAAAGATAAATGAAAATTGGAAATGAGTTTTATAGTAAAATAAACAACTAGTTATAATAATGTAAAAAGTGTTAAGTAGGCCTAAATTAGCATTAAGTCTTTTAACTGTAATTTTAACCTGAACTTATATTTCATTTTAAAACTATTATTTGTCATTTTCATGAAAACAAATCTGCAAAAATCTTTCTGAAGAATGTCACAATAGAAGAAATTATTAATATTATATAGTAGTTATATATGACTAACCTTTTTTAATAGGGTAGCGAAAAAGTTTTTGAGCTTTGCAAACTCGAAGACCACAAAGGTTAATGCTATTTACTGTTGCATATCCCAAAACTATATTTGAAACTATAAAAATCTTGATGAGCTTGAAAAAATTTCCTGAAAATTGTAAAAGATATTTTAAGTTAATCTAAATTAAAACAAAGAATCCTTTACAAAAATCCTGACTGATCCAAGTTTACAAAAGGTTTGTACATGAGCAACAGAAAAATGTTTGATTAGGCAATAAAGAGCTCCGACTTTATTAAATACTCTTCCTTCCTTCCTCCCTTTCTTCCTTGCTCCCTCTCTCGTTTCCTTGCTCTCTCCCTCCCTCCCTCCTCCTCCATCTCTTCCTTCCTTTATTCCTTCCTCCCTCACTTCTCTCCTTCCCTTCTTTCCTCCTTTCCACCTTTCATTCCTCTCTCCCTCCCAATAAAAAGCTCCGGCTTTATTAAATGCTCCCTTCCTCCCTTCCTCCTTCCATCCTTTCATTCTTTTACTCTTAATTACTCTTTCAATGTCTTTTCAACAATCATCTATAAGAGCATTTAAGTTAAAATATAAAACTTTTACCGTTTGAATAGGCCCACAATTATTTGTTAGATCTTATTTAAATATTTCAATAATGCATGTGTACTACTGTTTCAGAGTCTAGATGAATTTTTTCAACAGTATAAAACGTGAAGCGCACTGATATTAATGAAATAGTGCTATATAATGTTGCATATTATTATTGATTGAAGAGTATACTTTTCTTTTTTAAAAATTAACATTAATAGTTAAATCATATAAAAGGACCTTTTTAAATGTATTAATTTTAGATATATTTTTATCCATGCTTGTATCATAATTGAATCAATTCGCTAACTTTATGTATGTATTTACCATTTGAAAAAAAAATAACTCCCTCCAACTAGGGTTAACATGGTAGATAATGGTAGTGAAAAGGTAGATCTAGGTAGTTAGCAAGATTAACCCTACAAAAGCTACCATTTACATAACATTAACATTATTATCCAATTATGACCAAAACCCATATATTTCTCAATTAACACAAGGCCATCTCCCCTCTCAAGGGATGGCTACCAATGATATGGTGTGAGCAATAGGAAATATATATAGCCATTAATAGGGCTTCAAATTGATTAAAACTGACATCCAGGCCTCAAATTTGGGCAAGGCCATTTCTGGCTTGATTGTAAGGGGTACAACAGGGCACCAGAGGCCATTTTGTTTAAATTGTATCCTTTTGTATTACTAAAACTAAGGGGCACCAAGGCCAAAGTGGCCTTGATTATGGTCAAATTTTTAAGGCATTGAGGCCAAATGAGAGGGCACCGGCGGCAAATGGCCTTGATGCCTTGGTTAAATTCGAGCCCTGTCACAACAATCCCTTAATGACCTTAAGGTACCAATAACATTACTGTGCTTCTAAGTAGATATTTATAGTAATGTAACATGGTAGATCCACCTAATTGGAGAGTGTTATTTTTTCAAAGGGTAGGCCTCTGCTTAAGTTTTTCAATCTGCTGTCCTAATGTTTTCTACTATATTGCCAGATGCCCCAATTATCAGGTTTGCTAGATGGGAAACCCTCTGCAGGGATGTACCCAGAAAAATTGAAGAGTTGGCAGAAACAAAGTAAGAGAAGGTGGTAAAGTCATTAAAACATTATTTTGACATTTTCAGATGCTTAGGGTAGTTGGCAGATTGAAATTAGGCTGGGAAAGGGCCTAAAATAAGCTTTAGGGTACTGTTCAAGAACACTCCCCACAAAAACATATGTGGACATTTAAAACATGATTTGGGAATATAAGGTACAGTGGAATGGAGAATTGTGATAACTGGTGACAAAGTTGGTTGGCTTGTCTAGGATGATATCGATAATTAGGGTGGGGTGAATGGCCACATCCACTTCTGTATGACATCCTGCCTATGGAAAACATGGTTTGTTCGTCTGAGGATGACACAGATAATTAGTGTGGGTTGTTCATTTTTAGGGTGAGGGGCCACGCCCACCTCTGCCGGGCATAAGTACATCCCAGCTACTGAAAACATCGTTTAAGAAAATAAAATAAAAGAGAGCACAGAACGCATCTATAGGTAGTAAGATTGACCAGTTCAAAGAATTGCACTGTTAAAGGGGAACTCTGGGATTGAAATTTTAATGGATACATAGAACAATTTGTTGTGCCCAAACAAGATTTCACAACATTTGGACGATGACATAATAAACGAAAACACTTTCCTAAGGAGGTCTTAAATCAAAAAGTGGGTATCTTATTATAAAATGCTATAGAATAGAAAAATTATGGATTTTAAAAGGGTTGTGTTTGAAAACCTTTTAATAGGTTATATTAAAAATATACCTGCTCTAATGGGAATTTGGCTGATCTTTCCAATTATGTAAGTTAAATGTGTAATATGAATTTGGTTTTCATTCACAACCCTTTCAAAATTTCCAATTTTCCTATTTTTTAACATTACGTAATTTGAGCAATAGACCCACTTTTGATTTGAGACTCATTTTGCAACATGTTTTTTGGCATTTTGTCCAAATGAGGCCAAATTTCATCTATTAGGTCACAACTAATTGTTCTATAGATTACTCTATAGACATTTTAAACCTGGAGTTCTCAGGGCCACTCTATTGCCACCATTAGATAAACTTTCTTCATCAGTACTTCTACGAATTGAATGTCTTGTCGTGGAACCGGAACGCTATTGTCCAGACCCAGTACCGTTCGTTTGTCATTCGGGAAATCTCTTACACAACCATTAAACACTAAAATATAACCTCAGTGGCTGATTTATGTTTACGAATTAGATACAGCTGTTAGCTGAGAGCATACCCCATGGCTATGTGTGCTGGTAAATACTGACTCATATATGCAGGTCACGCATCATGCGTTCCCAGTTCAAGTGCTGGATCGGACAAATTCATAACACTTATTTTTTTCCAAAATCTCATAAATGAGGATTCCTTTTCAGGCTGATTTTCATCTTACATTCCTAAGAGGTCTCTTAGATCTAGTTCTGGGTCTCTACTTGCTCATTCTATCTGTCCATCTACAAAGCATTATGGTAATCGTTCTTTTTCTTCGGCCGCAGTCTCTCTTTAAAATGGTTTGCGTATTTCAATTCATCAGGCAAAGTCCATTGTTGAATTTAAGGCGGCCGTAAAAACTCATCTTTTTAATATGTATTTTTCTTAATTACTGGCATTTTTATTTTCTTTTCAAAGTACTTTCGTGATGCTCAATTATGGATAATTTGTTTAGTTAGATGCCCATATAACTGAGAACATGTCCTGTGAGTTACATATTATGTCTGTGCACCTTAAATTGCTGGTAAACGTTGTATGGGTTTGATATTCTTGGTAGTTTAAGTCTACGGTAATTCTCTAAGCTTCACATTACTACTTTTCTCATTGCTAAGCGCATTGAGGCTATGCATAATGCGCTATAAAAGCCTAAATTATTATTATTATTAATTATTATTATTATTATTATTATTATTCAGTTTCAACCTTACCTTGTCAGAATTTTTTTTTCATATTTTCAACCGTTTACATATGGGGTGGCTGAATATAAACGATTACGATGTGGTGTACAAAATAAATCAGGTGATCTTTTCATATATCAAATTACAGATTAACTAGATTTAAACAACTATCAGGTTTGGTTGCAGAGATTTTTTGTGCAAAATATTTCTTGTCTTACATGGAATTTGATAAAAAAGAAATACTAGCATTCAATTTGACGGCATACATTTTCATTGGTATATGTTCTGTAAATAAACAAATCTTTAAGATTTTTAAGCTAGGAAATTACCTCAGGTCCCAAGGGACTTGTTTGCTTTTATTAAAAGGCTTAGGAAATTGATTGTTATAAGCTAACAAGAAGAATGTCATGAAACCTATAAATTGAAACTAGGAATCACAAGGTAAACAGAAAACAAATTCTAGATCAAAGTAACTTAATGATTAGAATGCCTCATCTCAATGGTCTATTATTACACAGACGAAAATCAGGCATGTTCACGGTATAAAAAAGATTCGATTTCATAAATCACAATTAAACTCATGTTATGTGTAAATAATTTTTAAACACTTATTGAAACGGCCAAGAAAATCAGTTGACTATCGGCTGAGATACAGTAGAAAAACCACCAAAATTGGATGATTTTCTATGAATATTGTGCTGTTCAGTGTGTAACATGTTGCCGTATTGGGACCAAAAACAAATCTTAATCTCTAGCTTTTAGTGGAAAAATAAGGGTAGGAAATAATTCAATATTTTTTTTCTACTCTACCATATGGATTTAAACTATTCTAATAATTTAATTTCAAGTTTTACCGATTTTTGAGTGGCTTATTGTAACCCATCACTGTAAATCTTGATTCTTAATATTTTGATGATCGATTGTTTCCGAATACTTTTAAATTTAATTCCAAGCATGTTTGAACTCCTTAGATGCAACATACGGATTATACTTAATAATTATGAAAACCAATAGAATTTAAGTACTTCTTTAAAATCTAAAAATAACTTTTACCCGATAATCTTTTTATAAGAGTCTTTTTTGACAACCTTACCTTTGTTAAGTATCCATCATCAACAAAATAATTTAATCGTTTAGAAGCTTATTATCTGTTGTCATTAAAGTGGTCTAGGCATTCAAGTGGACATTTAAAAACTTAGTCACTTAAAGTAGAAGGATTACAGATTTATTTGCTTGTAAAATCAAAATCTGTAAGCTGCCACCAGTGTGGGGAATGCTGTGTCCCTCCCTCCCCTTTCCTTCCATAAAATGATGTATCAGGGCCTGGATACCTTGTTCAATAGCTTAAATTCTGTTGGCAACACCCCCATCAACCCTCCCCTCCGCCTCCCTCTCCCCTCCCC
>JAOTQE010020116.1:0-10695 GCA_025631205.1 Nesometra sesokonis | reverse complement strand
TTTAATGTTTATTTTTCTTTCAATATTTGTTAAGTTAACCCCGAAACATATATTAAAATACCAGTTTGGTGTCTGGCGGGGTATAGTTTGACCTAAGTAAACAATTTTATGTATTTTTATCTATATATATAAGGCCTTGGACGGCCTTGATGAAAAACACCCCCTGGGTGACTCAAGTGTTTCCGTCAATAAATAAAGTTTATTATTATTATTATTATTATTATTGTGTTTAGCCTATATTTTTTTGGGTAATTCAAATAGCGTCATCAAATAGGCTGAACACAGAGGAATATACATCAATAACAGCAGCATCAACCAAATGTGCCTGATGAGGGTTCAGCTGGATAAAGACTCTTACCGTGACAAAGTTAACACCTTATTATCAGACACCAGTACTTATGTGAAGTTAAAAGCTAATCCTACATCTAAGTTCCAGAATAAATTTGTGATTATCCTTAGAAATTGGCAACGTACCAATCCTATACCCAAGGTTCTTTATGACAACATTTATCCAACTTCGTGTGAGGTACCCAAGCTGTACAACCTACCCAAGATCCATAAGCCGGGAGCGCCGCGCAGACCTATAGTGTCTAGTATTGGCAGCATTACTCACAACGCAGCACGGGTCTTGTCCAAAATACTTAGTCCGCTTGTTGGTTCTATTCCCTTCCACATTAAGAACAGTGAGGACTTAATCGACAAAAAAGGATCTAGAAGTACCGCCCGGGCGTAAAATGTTATCATACGATGTCACAGCACTTTTCACTAATGTTCCGACGGATTCTGTTTTGAAAGTCATCAGATCACGCTTAGACAACGACATCGGTTTGGCCGATCGGACAGCTCTATTGCGGGACCAAATATTAGAACTCTTAGAATTTTGTCTTAACTCTACATATTTTGTCTAAGAAGGGGAGTACTATCGTCAAGTTAGAGGGGCCCGATGGGTTCTCCTGTATCTCCGATTGTGCCTAATATTTTTATGGAGGATTTTGAATCTCGAGCTATCGAGTCTGCCCCCACCCCACCATCATTCTGGGGTCGTTATGTGGACGATACGTTCATAGTCATCAGCAAACTCTGCATTGAAGAATTTTTTGCATACATTAACAGCTTGAATCCGAACATTCAGTTCACTCGAGAACTGGAGTCCAATGGCACCTTAGCATTTCTAGACATCCTCGTGCATCTTTGTGATGATGGTTCTTTGTCCACTTCCGTCTATCGCAAGCCTACACATACAGACCAATACCTCAACTTTGAGTCTAACCATCATATCTCCCACAAACGTTCTGTGGTAAGGACCTTACTCAATCGAGCGGACAAACTCATCTCCGATGAATAACAACGCAAGTCTGGGATCAGCCATGTGAAAAAGGTGTTGCACACGAACGGTTACCGAGAACGGATGTTCGATATCCACCCTCACATCCATCATGAACATTCTGATCAACCGAATAGGGACAAGATCTCCAAGTTTCCGGTTAGCATACCCTATGTTCGAGGTGTCTCTGAAAGGATCGCGATATATAGAAAACATGGTGTTTCATCTTACCATAAGCCGTTTAAAACTATCACATCCATTCTGTGTGTGTGTGTAGTAGTATATGAATACAACTGTGGTGACTCTTACATCGGGGAGACAGGGCGTCAGTTGGCTACTAGGGTCAAAGACCACTGGAACCCTAGACTTCGTCCTGTAACATCAATCCAAGAACACTGTCGGTACGAACCATGCTATCCTAGATGAAAGCTTTAAAATCATGAGCCTACACCCAGATAAATGGAAACGCCACATCAGAGAAGCCATCGAAATACATCAACATCAACCCAGTTTAAACAAAGACCCTGGTTTGGAATTGCCAGCAGTTTACTCCAGTCTCATCAGAGACCTCCCTCAACAGGGGTCCTCTAGTTTTCTTCATCAAAAGAGGGCGCCATTGTGGTAAAAAATAGCCATGAGATATGGCCGAAACCTGTCCACAGAAGAAATTCAAGTGCAGAGAAATTGTTCCGAAAGGTATCATTTTTATATATACACCATTTATATAAAAACTCCTCTCAATTTGAACAAATACCCCTGAACTTCGGGTCTGATAAAATTCAGAATGTATGTTTTTTCGACAATTTTGTTTAATTTGCGAGACAAAAATGTAATTAAACAGCCTGCAACAGGACAAAACAGAGCAAGACAGCCTGACAACATAAAAATTGTTAATGAAAAAGTCGAAATATTTACAATTGTGCCACGCCCCCAAATGCCTATTGACTTTTTTCATAAAAATTTAGATGAAAAAATTGAAACATTAATGTTTTTTTTTGCCTAGAAACTTGTTAAAAAATTAAAACGGACGTTATTCAAACTAGGTCGAAGCAGCAAAATATAACCGGAAATGGGATTTCCGGTGATCTAGAAAGCAAAACTTTCAAAAAACCTGGTTGCGCCCCTGTCTCATAACATACTTAAACGTATAACCATAAAATAGTTCACTTTTTTGAAGTTGAAAACAGCCTTAAGTCTAGAATTAACTGACTAAACAAATCAGGGCTGTGATTTACCTTTTTAGACTTCTTGCTACTAACAGAACTGCTGTTCTTTTTGTGTTGTTTGTTCTCCTTATTTGCTTCACCCTTTTCATCACTTTCATGATCTTTTTTCTTTGGTGATTTCCTGAAACGGTAGCTAAGTCTAGCTAGTAGCGAGTGGCGGGGTTTGGTGGTATGAAGCCCTGGGGATGCTGTTGTATTCATACCCGTCTCAGCTACTAACACAAAATAAATCAAGAATTAAATATATTATTTAATGAGCAATATTCCACAGCCCATGTATACCTAAAAGTGCACATTTATCAATATATTTCCAAATAAAGTATATGTCAAAAACCTCATAAGGTAAATACGGTATTAATGATATTCCATTTTCACCTTAAATTTGAAAATATCCTGAAAACAGTACAGTTAAAACTAAAATGCATTGTGAAACCATGCTCGGCATTAATAGAACTTTTATATGACACCCAACTTGATGGTATTTTTCAAATTTTAACTTTAGACCTTTGACCTTTGTTTTGGTAACATGACTATTTAAATTATGAATATCTCCGTAACTATTCTTTAATCAGTATATTGTAATGGAACTTTATGTTCTGGGTACAATTCCCTTTCCAACAACAGCGTAGATTTGAATTAAAAATTGGGGGATACAAAAACAAGAAGTTGAAGTGGTGGCGCCAACGCAGAGGGTCTGCCGGGTGGGCGTGGTTCCCGGTTTGATTTCGGTGAGCGAAAAAAAAAAGTTTTTTCTCCATTTGTGTGTCCATTTTTCTATTTTTGGGGTCAATTATACAAAATTTTTATTAAAAAATACATCAAAGGGTTACCACTTTTTTCAACTTTTACATTTTTTTCATACATTTACCAAAAAGTGGGGTGACAATTGATATCATGTCCCCCCACATTGAAAAGTGGGGGGACGTGTCCCCCCGTCCCCCACAAATCAACGCCAATGCTTTCCAATGATACCACTGACGACCATGTTCTGTTTGGTTTTTTAGTCAAAGGTAGCCAGCTTGAATTTCAAAATGGCGGCCGAAGGAGTGGTAAAAAAAAAAATTTGGCACAAAAATCCTACTGGAACCTCTATTTTGACATAGCTTTCTGTACTATTATCACTGCCTAAAGCTAAGTTTTTTTTTTTTACAAAATATCGAAAAAAAAAGCAATCACATTTATACTCAAACTTTTATGTCAAAAATTTAAGATATATTATCATACCATATATCATTAGATAGATAAATTCATTAGATTTCAAATGACGTAAGTAAGCCTTCCTGTTCAGTGATGTACTATATTTATAAAATTATTTGGGGGATAAAAGTATGATTTTTTTTTCATTTTTTGCAAAATTTGACATTAACATTCAAAATTAGGATTGGTAAAAAATATTCATAATCAGCAACTTGAAGTGCCCTAAAAACTGGGTACAATATTTCTATGCCCCAGGGGGCGATAGACACAAAAACTACTTAAATACAACAATCATTTTACCTTCAGTTCCTGGTACTTCGTCTTTGAATATATTATAGAACTGTGAAATATATGCTACCATAAGTAACTTGTCTGGTTCTTTGGATGTAGCCATCTCGTTGCCTGTCATGATGGGTGAAATACCCAGTTCATTCTCAGCTATGTCAAATGCTAGCTGATTATTTTGTGCTACATCAGTCTCAGATAGGCTATCATAATTTCTACAAAGACAGACAGACATATTTTTGTTCAATATGTATTTGAAGGGTAAACATCAACAAACAGGTTATTTTCTTATGTTCATTATATCAACCAGCTGTCAAACCATAAAAATGCCCTTTAAACGGTTACATGCTACATAAATAATATTTACAAATCATGCACTTTCAGAGTATAAAGTAAGATGTGAGGGAGCCACTATAGAAATATTTATAGTTTAATTTTTAAAAAATTATTGTACTCGAGATTCTAATGCACAATACACATGCATAAAGACATGTGCATGAGCAACAAAGACAAATAACTTTAACCTATCATCAATAATGTAACATTTCATGAAAAATATAATTTTGTAAAGATGTAATTTCAAGGAATTTTGCCTAAACCACAATACATAGAAATAAACATACTTCTAAAAAAAATGGTTTAAAAATTTCAATTTCAATGCCAATATTGCAAGTTCACAATGCCCAATCAGCCATTATGGTTCATACAATCATCTACAATTCAAATACTTTCAGAATATGGTGTGATATTTTGGGATCAGCATTGCTCCTATTTGAGTTATTACTGATAAAAAGTAGGCATGATTTCAGAAAATGGGACTGTATCAAACAATGCAAATACGGCATCGTATAGTAGATGTGTCCAGACAGCATTACTACTTGCTTTAAATATAAGACAGAAAAGAATAGTGGAGCTTGTTAGAGCTAAAATCAGGATGTTTGTTTCAATTTCTTTAAAAAGCATGTTTGTCAAGTGTCATCACAAAATGAGTCATCTTACTTTGGAGGTCAATTAAACACCTCAACTGCACAAATAAAATTAAAGTCACCTTATAGATAAACAGTCCACACATTCCGATACTAAATTATTGCGTTATCTGCACAGTTTAAAACATCAAAATCGACAGATTCAATAACATTTGGAGATAAGTATTAAGCCAGACGTGGAAGCCACAGTCCAGATCTCTTCAGCAGCATACAAAATATAGTCCAGAAAACAACTACCATAACCTTGTGGTTTTCCAGAGTTTGGTATTTGGGCGATCTGCGGGTAATGAGCTAAGAATAAATAGCCCACATCTGTTTGTGGTGACCACTGCTTTTTATATGAACCAGCTCCAGGTTGGCTCATTTACATACAAATACCCAGCTGGTCATTGCTCAGCCAACCTGGAACTTTTGATCACAGCACAAAATTTTACATACCTAGAATTTTCAGTTGTGAGTACTACAACCTTCATCAGCACAACAGTCAGTAAAGATAAGGTTTGACCTAGGACAAATTGCAACAGGTCTTTTGATTTTAGCTTGTTTGAGGGGTCACCCTTAGTAGTCGAGTAGATATAAGGGTTCACCCAAAAAAAATACATTTCAATCGATTTTAATAGTGTTGGGTATGCTAAATAACAGAAAAGTCTTACAAAATCGGACCACCAGAAAGTGCTTTTTTTCCCAAGATGGCCGCCAAAATGGCGTCCATGATCATAAAACAGCTACAAATTGTACTCTAATCATGGTTTTTTCTATCAATTATGTTTTATCAGTCAACAAATCTGATCAATATAACTGTATTTAAAATGGCCGTCGAAAGACTCCAAATGAGTAATTGAATATGTGCTTTTGACCATTTCTGACACAATTAATTCCCTCCTATTTTTACTTAGACGAATAATATTTTAACTTAAAAAAAAACTCACTGGTTGCAATAACAAGTCGGTGGAAATTACCTCTCAGATACCCAGCAAACGTATCTTGTTTGAAAACTGGCCTGGGGAGGACCCTAGACCAATAAAAACAACACAACATTTGGCACCGATCCACGAGGGCCCCATCTATCCGGCATCGGGTCCCATCTATCCGGCATCGGGTCCCTTCTATCCAGCTCTGCTAGATATTTCCCTGCATTTTGTTATTAAAAAATGCATTTGTGACCTAAACGTGGCCATAATTTGCACAATTTGGTCGGGTTTTGATGTCTGAACATGTTTTCATGGCAATCTGTATACTGTGCCCACCACCATTGGTTTTTCTTGCATGCTTCTTTGGTCCTTTCCATATGTATCGTCGTGTTTCTCTCGACAAATTTCAATACCAGTTAAGCTACCCGTTTGGTCATCCCAACACAGAATGCTACTTTATAGACACTTGCTTGCTCACTGGTGGATTGTTTGGACTGTGTAGATTATATAAACTCTGCAATACCATTTAGTACTAGACTGAATGTACGTAGAACGTCATCTTCAGTTGGTAGGGAGAAGTGTTACAGTACTAGACTCTGAGCCGACCATTAACAAGGATTGCCAAGTTTACCTTCACTTCTGTTTCAACCATTTGTTTAACCTTATAAAGAGTGGGCACATTAGGAGGCAATCTCAATTTAAAATGAGTCTGCGATATGACAACTAAATACACAAATTGGCTTCACTATTGCGGTATCTTGTGTTTATTCGTCTTGTCTATGTACATACTCAAGTGCATAAGTATTCTTCTTTAACGTCAAATGAACAAGTATGGTGTGTTCTTCCAACTATATCTGCGCATTCTCATCCAATCTTTACCTGTTGTTTGTTGATTTTATTTTAATTGCATACAAACATTTACAAGTCACGTTCATAGTCAAAATTCATGAGATCTTCAGGTTTGAGCTTGCACAGTTCAGTGGCTTTGGGTTTCATCACGTTTGTTGATTCTGTTCTCCGCAAAAGCTATACTTTCCAAACTTTCTTCCATTCCTGGTTACCAAGTCTAGCATTATCCTGACAAAGTTGCTGTAGATGCATCTCCACAGGTGTTTGTTTCACTGGGAAAGCGTATCGTGGTCTATATAAAAAAAAGCATATCCATTACATTCATAGAAGCATTTCGACTAGATTAATCTGAGTCTACCATGTTCCATGTTCAGGAAAGGGATTGTTGCACAACATGTGAACCATGTCAATACTTTCAATTCAATTATGAACAAGTCAGATTCTAGATAAATGTGACTGGCTTGAACATGATGTGTTGCTGCATTGCATATTTTGCAGTTTAATTCAAATAAACTTTATTCATTCAAAGGTTAAAACAATTTGACATTACATTATTAAAATAAAAATAGTACATAATACAATGAAATGAAAGGGACCCCAAAAAAAATCCAATGAGCTTGTGGAAATAGGCCCTATAAAGAATACAGTAGTTGCATTTATTTAAATAAAAATGATAAAGGTATATACAGTATAAATAAGGGAAAAATGAAAAAAAAATATAAACGAATAATTAACAGAAAATAAATAAATGAAATGAATAAATTAATAAATAAGCCTACAATAAAATATTATTTATTGATCACATGTAAGTAATTAAGATATTAAATATATAATAGATAGTTGACATGATAAATAACGGGGGTATGAAAGGGGAAATAAAAATAAATAAATATTTTTTAAAAATAAGGCGTACCATACAATAATAATAATAATAATAATACCATAATATATTGTTGACAAGTTCTCAACAGAGGCAGGTTTGGATAAAATGCTAAAAACTACGAAAAGCAGAAAATAGATAGATATACAATTTATGAAGTCATGTGATATCTTAGTAAGTACTTAATAGTGATTTTTTCTTAAAACTATCCAAGAAAGAAAACTGCTTTTAGGTTTGTGTCAATATTAAGCAAGTGATAAAATTATCATAAATATAAAATATGAACAACATAGGTCCAAGAATTGAACCCTGCGGCACACCATGATTAATATTACAAATTTTAGATTTAATATTATCAATGACAGTGTATTGACTTCTTCCACTGCAGACATAGCTCTTAAACCGTTTAAAGCTGCACCCCGGACACCATAATGTTCAAGTGTTTTCAGAAAGATATTGTGATCAATAGTACCAAAAGCTTTGCTTGGATCCACAATTATACCAATAGCACATTCACCTTTATCAATAGCATTATTAATCTTGTCAGAATAATTGAAGAATTGCCATGTATGTAGAGCTTTCTTTTTAGAAACCGTACTATGAGGAGTTAATTCTCTTATATTTTTGTAGATAGCTATATAACCTTGTTATATACCACACGTTCAAGTATTTTTGACAGAACAGGAAGTATAGATTTTTTACTGTTTTTATGAATTGGGACAACCCTGGCTATTTTAACAAGGTCAGGTACTATACTCTTTTCAAAGTGGAAGATTGAAGATACATAATGGATCAGAGATGGGGTAGATGTGTTTAAATATTTTGCTATTTATACCATCGATACCCTCAATATTTGATAGTTTCATACTTCTAACAAATAATATAATTTCATCTTTGTCAGTTTCAGGCAATTATAATAGAAAATATTGGAAATAAGGCCTAAACCTCTTTTTTACTTGGAAAATTTGAAACCTTTTGGGCCAACTCCTCTTTTACAAATGCTTGATCCACCCTTGCATTGTTAAGGCACCATTAAAAACTGATTAGAACTAAACTATCTATCCTTCATTCCCAGTGATAGAATTAAGCAGATTTTCTTTTTTATTTGTTCTAATAATCTATGCTCCTGCCTTTCTCCAATCAATGTTCTGACTCTTTCATTTGTCACTCGATCATGCCATTTAATGCCTAGGATTTTTCACCATATCCACATTTCACACCCATATGTTGCCACAGACCACACTAATGACTTCTTGTCTCAAGTCTAGGTCAGGCGACTTCCAGATATTATGCAAAGATGAAAATTTGTTGCACTTTAGCACTTTCCATAAGAAGCTATTGTAGACAGTATCAAATGCCTTGGAGTAATCAATGAATAGTATGTGCAGGTCAGGATCTTGCTTTTTGATCACCTTTTCAATGATCAGGCGTAATGTTAGTATTGCATCAGCAGTTCCTTTTCCAGGGGTAAATCCGAATTGTTCTGCAATCTGATGTCCGATGTAATGTTGAAGTTGTTGTCTCAGAATTTCCAGAATAATCTTTGAAGCATGGCTAATCAGACTGATTGTTCTAAATTTGGTGCAGTCTTGTGTGCCAGGTACCTTTGGTATTGTTATTATCTCTGACAGTAACCATTCTTCTGGCCATTCTCCTGTTTCCCATACTTTCTCAATGATATCTTTCAATTTATTCTCAACAGTGTCACCACCTGCTTTCAACACCTCTGCTGGTGTTCCATCATAACCTGGTGATTTATTGTTCCTCAGTTTCTGAACTGCTCTCTTTAACTCCAAGAGTTCTCAGGTTCTCTTTCTTCTGGATTGACAAAGTTTAATGGTTCTTCATTTTCTATTTCGTCTTAATTATTCATTATCATCCGTTCAGTTATTTCCTCCTCTTTATATAACTCTTTGCAATAATTCTGCCACCTTTCTATAACTTGACATTTTTCATACAGCAGGTTTCCATTTTCATCTTTGATTCCTAACACTTTTCTTGTCTGTTTTTTCTCACAAAGATCACTAATGTAATTTCTCTTATATGCAGTATCTGCTTCATTGCTTTTTCCTTCAGCCATTCTCGTTTGGCTTTACGACAAGCCTTCTTTACCTTTCTCGCTGCCTCTCTGTACTCATGACTAAAAACTCCTTTTCTTTTCTTTTTGTTGCTCGTCTCTGGTCAATAAGTTTCAAGCACTCAACACTGATCCATGGTTTCTTTGGTGTTTGTTTTGTTGCACAGTGTTTCTTCATCGCTTGCTTCAGGTCTGAGGATAGATTTAGCCAATCTTGATCATTTACATCCATTTCATTCTGCACAGTTTTCTTAAACCTTCTCTTAACAGCATCTATTTTTAGAGTGTCAAAGTTAAACTTGTCTTTCTTCTTTTTCTTGTTTGAGTTAATCTTTCAGTGGTACTTTCATACCATTTATTTCATGAAACATACAACAAATCGATGAACACGATTAGTATAAAGTACATTGACATGAAAAAGGTCATATTTACAAGCAAAGCTTTAGTATGTAACATGACCTTTGGAAAAAAAAAAAAAAACTATAATGGAAAATTGAAATAGAAAAATTGAAATAGTACCGTACGTACTTAAATTTTGTATTTAGAGATGATATAAATAAATAGTAATAATGTAGGCATCATGGTCAACACATGGATTCGATTATAACTTAATGGTTTACTAGTCAGTTGTTTCTACAAACACGACATGTTTCATTCAAACATCTATCAGTGGTATCTAATCTTTCTTTATATTGATTGATAAAGTAGTCTTTTAATTTAACATTAAAATTGTGTTTAATTTTTATAGTTTTTAATCCAATTGGCAGATCATTCCAGACCTTAACACCTGTGTATAATATACTTTGCTGAGCAGTATTTGTTTGTTTCTTTGGAATATACAAGTTATCCACCAATTTGGAATAGGTTATTAAAACTAATAGGTTACCCTTCGATTTTCATATTCAAACATAAAGGTTGCAACATTTTTCTTAAAAATATCAAAAATATTCAGAGTTTTCG
>JAOTQE010020105.1:0-10696 GCA_025631205.1 Nesometra sesokonis | reverse complement strand
AGCAAACCCCCCTCCCCCCACCCCCACCTGGTTGCGCCCCTGATAAATTTCCCAAGTTTGGATCTACCTCTGACCGAATTGTCCGAATGGATAATACAATGATGTTTTTGTGGTTATCTGTATTGTAGAAAGATCCAATCGACACAGTACCTTGGTGGTTAACACTCCTGCCTTCCAGTCTAAAATCCGCAAAAAATACAATGTACAATTCTAAACGGTTAAACCTGCATTCGCAATAACTTTGCACGTTTGGCGTAGGTTTGTGCTCTACGAGTGCTTCTAGTTACTAATTTAAATTGTTTTGCTTTGTTCTTTTTTAATATAGATTATTTCAAGTAATGATGAATTTCGTACACCCCAACAGTTGAAACCTGTGACAAAGAAACTCACAAGGACAGAGTAAGTATAGTTTGCCCTGGTTCTAACCCAAAGATCTACCTCCAAAAAGACCATACATTTTTATATGTATTAAATGTTTTATTTTGAAATTTCCACATCGTTTTCATCCAGTTATCAAATGTTTATTTAATTTATATGCAAAAAGGTTGTTTTATTAAATTAATTGAGGAAATTAATTATGAGGAGCTACTATTTTGAATAGTGTTTCTTTGTATTTTCTGACACCCATATTGTGTTTTATGATTATTTTTTTGTTTTTGAAAACATTTTTTATACTAATTTTACAGATCAATTTGCAGCGTCCATGAAGAGATTCGTTCTTTCTCGAAGAATAAACTTCGTTCTATTAAACTTGATAGGTAAGTTATAAAGTCAGATGCAAAGTACCATACTCATATGATTAAGGGTCTTTAAAACTGTCTTTTTTTTAAGCACCATTCGTATTCATTAATTGCCCTCAATATTTAACTAAGCTCCCCATTATTTACAAGTTATGTACGACATTTGATGATGAGGTAACAGAAAGAGTGAGACTGATAGTACTTTTACAAATACTGTATATTGCAGTGGATTTATAACAATACAGTTAAACTTGCCTAAGTCGACCTTGCCTAATCAAATTATTTCTAAGTCATATTTATTTTTTATGCCATTTTAGTGTGTTTTCCATTAAATAACAATTTCTAAGTTAATGTTTTTTGGAAATCAAATTTTTTTTCAATGTAACTTTGGATTTGACTGAGGCAAATTCTACTGTATACAGTTCTTTAGTAACAGTAGAAAAAGTAATATTTGCTCTGATCTTTGCCACTGAAGAATTGTTTAAGCCCAGTATAGTGATTAAATGTGAAGACGTGTCCAAGGTATGGTTTTGATTTTTTTATTTGATTTATGCGGTGTTGTAGAACACCAAGGATAACCCACGAAAGTCTGAAGTGGACTTATTTCCAGTGGGGTCCTTCTGCTGGTCATTGAGCAATACACAGGGAGACAATTCCCTACTCTATTTCGAAGAGTGCACTGCGTCCTTTAACATGAACATGAGCCATGCTGTACACGGGACCAACGGCTTAACGTCTCATCCAAAAGACAGTGGGCTAGTATTTGTATATTGACATTCTATCCGAAAAAAGAGAATTGTGTGGTGTTGTATCGAACCATCGACCAGTGAGCCTCTACTGTTCAGCGCACAGCACAGTGAAATCCACCAGCTAAACCAACCGAGTTAAATTACACTATTTATGTATATGATGATTTTCCTGGCTTTTAAGGTAAAATATTAGCTGTTTAATGTATTACCATATTTTTTTATAGGTCACCAGGTCGCACACCGTACCGAACACCGCGTACAAAACGGCTGCTATCAGCATCCATCGCCCAAGAGCAAATGGCAGATTTCAGTGGGGTGTCTCTGTCATCACTACAACAGATTATTGTTGACAAATTTCGTAACATCCGAAGTCCAGTTGATGCACCAAGTCCTATTGATGGCTTCGATGTCACAAGTCCAAGTGGATTCACTCCATGAATTCCAAAATTATACATCTCAACACTTCGATTTCATTAGATTTTTTTTACTCTAATCATTCCAACTGATCTGCCATGTTATATCATTATATTACTTCATAACATAGAAAATGTATACTTTTTAGAAATAATAAACCTGCAAATTTCTAAAGAAAGTTAATTTTGGTGGATTTTGGGAGGAATACCCTACTCTTTACGTTGTTTAACTTTTGGAGTTACAGTGACATATGAATTGAACCCAGAAAGATTTGATATATTTAACTCTGTATGTTGTTTAATTTATTAGGGAAACATATGAATTGATGGATTCCAGAAAGAGTTTAAATATTTAACTCCTTATGTTGTTTACACTAACAAGTAAATCCAGTGAGTGATTGGAGTAACACATGAATTGAACCCAGAAAAAGTTGAAATATTCAAATTCTTAAGTTAACTTCTGGAGTTATCCATTCAGTTTGAGAAATTAACTTAGACAGTCAATTCAGAAAGGATTGAAACATTTAAACCCGTATGTTGTTTAACGTCTGGAGTTCTGTTTGGTTTGACTAGAGTAACTTAGGCAGTCAATCCAGAAAAAAATTGAAACGTTGAAAACCTTGCGTTGATTAATTAATGGTGTTATCTATTTGGATTTCGTAGAGTAACATATGAATTGATTTCAGGAAGAGTTGAAATATTTAACCCCCTATGTTGTTTAACTTCTGGGGTTATCTATTTGGATTGCATATATATGAATTTATTCCAGAAAGAGTTTAAATATTTTAACTCCTTGTTGTTTACCCTAATTAGTAAATCATTTTGATTGATTAAAGTAAAATATAAATTGAATCCAGAAAGCCAGAAAGATTTGAAATATTGAACTCTGTATGTTGTTGAACTTCTGGAGTAATCTATTTAGAATGATTAGGGATATGAATAAAAGAGTTAAAATATTTAACTCTATTATGTTCTTGAACTTCTGGAGTTATCCATTTTGTTGTCTAGAGTAACTTGGGCAGGCAATCCAAAAAGGATTGAAATAATTAAACCATTTGTTGATTCACTTATGGAGTTATCAATTTGGATTGATTGGAGTAAAATATGAATTGAACTCAGAAACAGTTGATATATTTAACTCCTTGCATTGTTTTACTTATGGAGTTATCAAGTTGGATCGATTACAGTAACACATTAATTTGAAGAAAAAAGAAAAAAATAAGAGTTTATATATATTTACAGTACTTCCTTATGTGAAATATATCTTTTTCTAGGTTCAATGCATAAGTGACTCTATTGAACATATACATCCATACATTGTACTGTTCCCTTTGAAAAAAATAACTCTCCAACTAGGTGGGTCTACCATGTTACGTTACTAGGAAGATCTACCTAGCAGCACAGTAGTGTTATTGATACCTTATGGTCATTAAGTGATAGTTGTGATGTCAGTTTTAATTAGTCTAAAGTTCTATTAATGTACTTTTAGGGCATTGCTGACAGCATATCATTGGTAGTCTCCCTTGAGAGGGGAGCTGATCTTGTGTTAATTGAGAAATGTGTGGGTTTTGGTCATAATCGGTAATAATGATAATGTCATGTGTTAATGGTAGTTTTTATAGGGTTAACCCTGTTAACTACTTAGATCTATCTACCATGTTAACCCTCGTTGGAGTGTGCTATTTTTTCAAAGGGTTACCATTATTGAAATCTAGCTGATGTACTGAGTTTCTGTCTGCTTGAGTGCCTTAAAAGACTGTGTTTTATACCTATTATTAATTTGATAACAATTTAATCATGAAAACCAATTATAATCGCTACAGTAATTATATAATGATGATGATAATAATATTAATAATAATAATAATTTGTAATTTTTGTAAAATAATTTGACCTTGAAGAAAACATTGTAAATATTCATGTAAATACAGTATATAAATTAATTATATAATGTTGCAGTTGTTATAAAGTCTTTTTTCCTGTCGCTCGTTATTCCAAAAATTCCGATCTTAAATGCCGTTTTGATTGTTATAAAAAACTTCAAAACTCTGTTATAAAATTGAAATCATACTGGACTGCTAAATTTCAACCCTTTACAACCCAGTGCACAATAAAATTTGTATGACTAATGAAAATTAACCATAAAACAAATTTGAAGAATTTTCCAACTACATTATCAGTTGTGAATATCAGTTAATTGTATATATTATGTTCTAAATCAACTTACAACTACCAAAAATAAAAACAATCGTTGTGGAAATCATTATTTTCAGGATTAATGATCAAAAACGCCATTTCAGATCGCCATTTTTGGTATTTACAATTTACAGGAAAACCGGATTAAAGTCCCATTTATAATATGACAATACTGATCAGTGATAGTAAAAATAAGTTTTTTCCATAGAAATTACATGAAGCAGGAGAAGTTTCAAAGTAAAACGCTTAAATCACAGTTTAACATGCATATAATGATGACTATTTTTACAAAATGTATTAAAATGTCGTCATAATCACTAACAACTTTAAAATCACTAAAGGTCAACGATTATATAATTTTTATTGATTATGACATCATTTGATTGCAAAACAAATTTTCATCATATACTCAATAAAGGTTTATCATGTTGTTCTAGTATCACTACTGTATTTACTTTTATCTATTTATCGTTGATCATTATTGCCATAGTAACAAAACGGACGTTTAGTGTATTTAGGTTAGTGTGTTATAAATTTGTTACCTCTCCCAAGACTGATCTTTCTTCATACAATCCAATATTTTTTTTTTCATTTTTCATGACAGTTCAGTTTAGAGATAGTCAAATGTACTTAGAGTTACATTGGTTTCATGATTTTAATACTTTGAAATGATGCACACAGAGCCGGTGTGAATGATTGAAGACAATGGTGCACCCTTCCACCAGCAAGCACATCATCTGGGTTTGAAATTTGACAAGGAAAAATAAAATTTATAGTCTTCTGTCATATTTTGGGGACGTTTATGGTATACAGTACACAGTGTTCATTTGGGGCAAGACATGGCAAAACCACCAAGTTGTCGGAAAATTGAAAAATGGAGTTAATACCGAAACCATATTACAGTTGTTATAAGCTATAAAATGAGGGGTTAACTATTATATTCGGACAACCATAACCAAAGTTATTGAACAAAATAGACCAAATTTTTCTATGTATTTCTTTATATTTCCTGTTGTTTATTTGCTTATTTCTCAATAACTTCCTGTGCGACAACTTGGTGGGTTTGTCATGCCTTGCCTCATTTGTTTATGATGGAGAAAGTGGACTTTTTAATTTGAGGTTGTCATGGAGTGGCCGGTTGTGTGCTTGTGCACCAATCACACTCACACTTCTTGATACTGACCTGTTTTGTTAGGATGAAATTGGCTTTTTAGTTGATTCATTTTTCAGTTTGGGAGAGTTTTTTTTTCCACTTAAACATAATACTGTAGTTTGTTGTTTTTCGATGTTATAATTATATTCTGCGCATAGGTTACACCACAACAAAATTAATGAAAACTTTCTTATCTTGAATTATGTTGTAGTAGTCAACATAGGCAGGAACATTGTTACAAGTGTCTACCACCCAATGAGATATTTTAAACTCATACCCAATAAATGACTACTGCGTGTAGTAGACATATTAATCAAAGTCTGTATTTACTACTGTACTGTATGTTTTTTATTTCACAAGTCACTAAATAAAAGTTGTTTTATTCATGCTTTTAAAATGAAAAATAGAAATAACAACTAATATACAACTAACTAAATGATTCTATAACCAGTATTTAAGAATGTACCAATAAAACAAATACTTTAAAGGGGCGGATCCAGGATTGGGATTTGGAAGAGGGGGGGGGCGCCCTTACATCAAAGCAAAAAAAAAAATCCTTAAGTTAATAGGTGCGACTTGTCCTCTAGAAGTCTTTACTACAGCGGCTGTGCATCTACTTTTATTATTTTTATTAATATATTTCCGTTATTTAATTCAATTATTTAATTTTAGGGTGGCTTAGGCCTGTTAAGCTCCCCTTAAATCCGCCCCTGCTTTGTAAATATTGTTCACAATTATAGTTTAATTATGAAATAATTATCTATACATGTATTCATTTATTAAAAAAACAAAAGCTATAAGGTATAACACTTGTCTTTGTGTGTGTTAACAGCCAAATTATCATCAGACTATAAATACTTTGCAGTGCAATACAATAAAGCTTTATCATCCCAGTCTGGGAAACTCATGTTGCTGTTCGATAAAACAACACGAAGTATTGGCATATGGTTCAATTATAACAACATAAAATACAGAATACTAAAACAATAGGTACATGAGGCATGTCACAGCAAAACCACCAAGTTGTAGGAAAATTGAAAATTGAGTTTTTGTTAAAAGGATGTTACACTTTTCATTGGCTGTAGTTCAATCATCGAATTCAGAATTCTACAACTGAAGTTATTGGACAAAGTATACACATATTTTCTTACTATTTGTTGATATTTCCTGTAGTTTATTTGTTTATTTCTCAATAACTTCCTATGCAACAACTTGGTGCTTTTGCCTTGACTGGCCTCATATTTTCATTGTTATTATGAAGATTTTTGGCTCTTTGGGACAAAACATTGGCCATATCTGTTTGAAATTTAGGGTATATGTGTGCAGAATTGTTTTTTTCTTTTTAGATGTTGAAATGGGCCTTGTTTAACATGTATGTAAAAATTTGAGGTATTTTATAAAGTAGGCCTACTGTGTACTTACCCTACACAAAATGATGGTGTGGAAGCATATCCCAAACCAATTTGTTGTGGTTTGAAATACGAATATACAACAGCCCCTCCCCCAGCTTTTTGCTCCTGAAAAAATATTTTTTGCACGTTTTTGGGCCACTAAAAGTGTACCAGAGAGCATCTATAGATAAAAATGTTCCGGACCCACCCATGACTATTGTTACCATTTTTTTGTTAAAATCTCACACCTGGGCTTGCCCAACCTGCCCTCAGGCCCCCCCCCCCCCCTCTTTTTAGCCAGCTCCACTGTATAATGTTTATTTCTTAAATTAATAACTTTTTAAAACTACACAATTCATTTTGAGCAATCCTTTTTTTAATATGGGAAAAGGTTAAGGTACCTTTTAACCCTTATATTAGCCATAAAAATCCTCTATTTACAATATATGTACAAATACTGAACAGGGCCGTACCCATGATTTGAAATAGGGGAGTGTAAATGGGAGATAATGCAAACATACTTTTTGGTAACCAAAGCAATCTGGGTTTTAATTTGACAGGCAAAAAAATCTTTTTTAGTGAGTTTTCCAGTTTTCGTGTTGTAAACTGTAAAACAATACAGTGGTAGACTAATTCATTTCGCCAACTATGACAAAACTGGACCCTTTTCATTCTTTAATGGGTAGCCCAGGGCAATCCAACTGTCGAATTTGTCTTGAATGGAACTTAATCAACATGTAAATTTCTCCATAGATTTCGTGAATAGATTTTTCTTCCAGGAAATGGAAACTGCTTTCATATTTTAATCTTTCTATATAAATTGTAATAATAAATATAAAAAACAAAAAAAAAACATTATAAAAATAAAAAAACAATAAATATAAAAGGAATTTTTAACTTAGTTTATCTGACAGCATTTGATTGTACTAAGCAACATGTTTGTCCTGTGGAAATCTATCATTTTGTCCGGTGTAAAAATCAGACGATTTGATTGGCTAACTCTGACAATTCATCATCACAAGATATTCCATTGAGCACTTGCTTACTGAATGCCGAGAGAGTGAGCTTGGTCGGAAGTGGTTAATATTTCTTCTGAAATGAGGCTTTTCTTTTTTCCATTCGGTAGTTTCAATCCCAAAATCATTATTCCTATTGTAGTGCTAATTCCTCACGCAGTATTTGCAACAAACGAAGTTAGTGTTTCGTTATATGAGGCTGGAAAAACGAGACCGTTCCCAAGCGGTGATGATACAGAAGCAGCTCACACATTCCCAGGTACCTCAACGGGAGGAGTGACTGATCAACCCATTGATGGCCTTCTGCATATAGTAAGCTGAGCCTAGAAAAGTTATATTGCTTTCTCTGGCTGGTTGTATGACACTTTTTAGATAGTAAATGGATAATTAAATAATTTCAGTATTAGTATTAACAATGCACTTGTCAGTTGTATTCCCATCCCCTGGGTACCCGGGGCGGGGACGGCCGGGACTTGCATCAAAATTAGCCGGGGATTTTAGAATTTTTTTCACCTGTGTAGGCTTGGTGTTTACCGGGAATTGTCGGGGGATATTCACAATAAATATGGCCGAGTGGGCCAGGCATGTACCGGGATTTTACCTAATTGTGCCCGGGTAGATCGGGCATTGGGATTTAACACACACACATGGCTGGGGACTGCCAAGCAAGAACTGCCCGGCTGGTCGGGGACTTCACCGAGGATTTACACATTATTATTGCCTGGCCTGTCCAGGACTTAGCTGGGTGTTGTAACATTGAAATAATGCAACTTGATGCAAGTCCCAACCATCCCCGGGTACCCAGGTGCCAGGAATACAGTTGACAAGTGCATAATTTCATTGTTTGAGTTTTTAATAGAATCCGGAGCGGCGGAACGGTTTTGGACCAAGGGGACAAGGTGAGATTTTGTTTTGCACCCCAGTGTGTTCAAAATTTGACAAGCAAAAAAAAAAAAAGGTTTTCGTGTATAATTGTATGGTATCCTGCACCCTACAGGTTGTTTTCAGGCTGTGTTTTTTTTTTAATGCTTTAGACTTCTGTAGGTAAGTGATTTTATACTTACTAGTGACATTTTAGGGGGGACTGTCCCCAATAGTTGTCACTGGGGGACGCATCCCCCTCTTCCGCTGCCCATATTTCGGTTCTATGCTACTAGGCCTATCTTCATTTTCTGTGTTTAACATTTGTTTTATAATAAAGCCTGTAGTAGAAACTCTACCTAATCTAATGCCTTCCCATGATGGTTATTGCAATTACTAAAATATTGCTGTATCGATAATTATCAATATCCAAATTCTTTGAACTGTTGTATTTTTAATACCTTGAAACAATTGCATAGGCCTATTTTGATATATAATTCACCCGTAAGCACTGGCACAGGTGTGGGGGATGGTGTCGGGGTATCAAAGTTTATGAATGGTCCCCAAATTTGTTTTAATGAAATAGTAATGACTTTTTGTGAAGAATGTATATTTGAAGATGCTCTATGAGAATTATTTTCAAAAGTTTTCTATACAAAAAAGATCCTCCCAAACCGGCCATCTCCAATAATTTTTGGTTTCTCACTTTTCTAACAAGGGTGATTTATTTTGTCATTTTACCAGACAATGAACAAAAGACATAAATTAAAAAAAAATATATTGAAATTCAAATCTTGCCAATTACCTGCTGAAATGGGCTTTATAATTCAACTTGAATAGAAGAGTAAAAGGGGTGCATTTAAGGGAGTGGGGCTTAAACAGGCTTAAGTGCCCCTCCTCCCCCCCCCCAAGAAAAAAAAACTTATAGTAGGTTGAAGTGTCAATGAGCTTGTAAATGTACATTTTGGTACAAAAGAACTCCAAGAGGCTATGCCAGGCATTTACTTATCATAATAAGTTTTTTTCCATTCTTTATTTTAACTTGTAAAAATCGAATTTCAGGGTTTTAATCTCTCCCCTTTTTCCCACAATCTTGGATCCACCCCTGAGTGAAACAAAGAAAAAACCCATTCCCCCATTGCACAGTTTGTATAACCAGTAAAAAAAAAACATTGTGGCTAGAGGTAGTGGATGCTATCTCTGCAATGATAAGGTTGAGGTTAGCGTCGCCCTCTAGGGATTCTAACCATTGCGGAGATAGCCACCACTACCGGAACTCTAGCCACAGCGAGAAAAAAATGTTTAATGGGGAGAACACTATACCACCTGTAAACAAGATCAGTGTCAAAGATCAAATTTACTGGTAACAATTGCAATTTACCAGTAAAAATGTTTTTATTGAAAAATAAAATATTTTGATTCTCATATATTTTTGGCCCTCTGGTCCTCCTGTACTCTTTGGTATTACAAAGGAATAAAGTTATCCTCATAGAGGCCTATAGTTATAATTTGGAGTAGGGCCAAAACCAACCCAAACGTCATGCTTGAAAATTCTTGTATTTTGGACAATTTACCAGTATAAAGTTTTCAATTGGGAATTGGAGACCAAGGAATCCCGGACTAAGATGTACCTGATGGTGAATGAATTGCTGTAATCAGCAATCTGATTGCCATCTAAGAAGTCTATGATTTAATATTTTCAAACGCCTGTATACAAGATGATGATGGGACTGAGTGAGTGGGATTAAGATACTGTGCCTGAGGGTAAATGAATTGCAATAATATATAGCCAGGGCCCATTTACTTACAGAAAATGACCAGATGTTTACTTGGTATTTTTGAAAAGGTCATCATGAGGGGGCATTGGAAACGGGCGTCTGATGGGTCATAACTGCTGGACGAATCGGTCAGAGGTCATTTAAGGTCATTTGAGGTCAATTTCACTATAAAATCATAAATTGCAAAATAAAGCACGTAGAATGTATCATATATAGGCAAATTATATATCATATGAAAGCTTATTAAATTGTCTATTAGGTGATATCAAATTCATGTACATGAAATCTTGATATAAATACGGATTTTGGAGAAAAACATTACAATTTGTCATTTTTTGTTAAAATTTGATTTTTAAAGTTTATATTAGCTTAATAATATCATACTTAATGAACAGATAT
>JAOTQE010020094.1:0-10696 GCA_025631205.1 Nesometra sesokonis | reverse complement strand
TGTAAGCATATGACCAAGATGAGTGGTTTCATTTACTACATTAACAATTGATCCGTTTATATTAATGTTTACGTCAGGAATATTGGCATGATTATACTTAAATATAAGTATTTGGCTTTTAGTTGCATTGAAGGTAATGTCAAAACGACACGCATAAGAATTACAAATGTTGGCCATTTTCTGCAATCCATGGACACTGGGGCAAAGTAAAGTGATGTCATCAGCGTATGCAAAGGCACCAGCATACACATTACCCATATAACACCCAATACCACTTTTGCACAATTCGTCAAGTAAGCCATCAATGTATACACAAAATAACACCGGTGACATTACACCCCCTTGTTTTACTCCATTGGAAACGTTAAATAATTGAGAATATTTATTATTCCATTTTACTCTTAACTTTTGATTGATATACATATTCATCATAAATTTACAGTACATGGGACATATGCCACGATCTAGCATTATCTGAAACAATTTACAGTAGTTAACCTTGTCAAAAGCTTTACTGACATCTAAAATAAGCGAGTAAACATTACTTTGATTGTAAATGAAGTACGAAACGGTTTCTTTAACCATAGCAGTACACATTGTTGTTGATAGCGTTAGCGATAGTACGTTATTACATTTGTGGACGTTATTACATTTGTGGGTGACATAATTATATTAAAGTGTTATTACATTTGTGGGGGTTATTACATTTGCGGGTAAAGTGTTATTACATTTGTGGACGTTATTACATTTGTGGGTGACATAATTACATTTTTGGGTAAATTGTCATTACACTTGTGGGCGTTATTACATTTGTGGGTAAAGTACGTTATTACATTTGTGGACGTTATTACATTTGTGGGTAAAGTGTTATTACACTTGTGAGGGTTATTACATCAGCGGACGTTATTACATTTATGAGTGTTTTTAGGAGTACATGTTGATGAATTTTTTTTCATTTAAATTACACATTGACAATATATCAACAAAATAAGTTAGTTTATTTTATAAACTTCGTCACTATGTTCCTCTTGTTATCGATAGCGTAATTTAAACTGTGATGACTGCCAAATGTTTATTGCATTCATCATTTAATAATGATGTTGATCTTTGATGGTTTCTTCTGACTTTTTGCGGCAAAACGACGGATCAAACCATGACTTGTGAGGGCATTTGACGCAGCGATTGCAGTTCAGAATCACAATCGAGGGGTCTGGAGTTCGAAACTCATTCATTCCATTTTCTTGTGCTCTTAGACAACGCACTTTACCCACACTGCTTCAGTCCACCCTGGATGTATCACAATGTCATCCGCTTCACGCTACAGAAACGGGAAATAAGCTACAGCCCTAAGAGCCTTCATTCTCGGAAAAAAAATTACTAAACCATGACTTGTAATTATAACAGTTCAAGATTGTCCATAGATACAAAATTAGAGCTTGCTACCTTATGTTTATCAGGATTATTATCTTTTAATGAATGTTAACCAGAACATTTAAGATGAATGCTAACATAACTCGCTGTGATTTTGTTTATTATTCATTAATATAGGCCCAAGGGTAATGCACTCTTGGATTGGGAATTTATTAATTATGGAGTAGGTACCTTGCGTCAATTAATCATGTTTAAATGAATACTAATATAAGGTATGCTAACTTTCTTTATACTTTATATTATATTACATACAATTAATCATATATTTCGTTTTAATCTCTGAATTTAAACTTGAACTTTTCACACAATATATCATATTTAAAAGACAAGATGTCTGCTAAGGAATAAGAAGATATAAATTGGAAATGTTTATATGGAACGGAAAGAAGAGAAAAGACTGAGAAGATAATGTTATGCATATTATATGATCAGAAAAGAGAGGAAAGAGAATGAAAACAGAAGAATATAACAAGTGGGAGAAATGGAAGAAGATGAAGAGCAGGAAAAAGAGGAAACATAATGGTAAAGTATAAGAAAGACAAAAACAGGAAAAAGCGTGGAAGACTAACAGGAAGGGGAGGACACAAGCGAAAATACAAAAGAAAAAAACGACTGTGATTTGTCGGTATTATACTAAACAAATGTGACAAATAAAAATACACCAAGGACATAAAACAAACCTAACAATGTCTGCTAGACCTCTTAGTTTCAGAAATTTCTTCAGCAATTGAAAGACGCAAGTGAACAACAACCAGGGGCGTTTAACTCTCCATGCCTGCTGTTAAACGTCGCAACAATTTGGCTCTAAATAATTTCATTATACAGCCGACGTTCCGCCCAATGGGGTATCATACTATAGTTTGTGGGTGTCGTATTGGTTGACTAATCGTATTACAAACTAATAAAACTGATATTTAAGTTGTCATTCTTTGTTACGAAACGATAAACGTTTACAAGATATATGCCTATATTTATATCAAAAGTACTATTTACATTCAACGAGATGTTTCGCCGTGTAGGTCTATTAGAACCTCGGTAGATACGACCAGAATAAAAAGTATATAGGCCTAAATTACAAGGCAGTTTCACAGAAGCAGTGTCATCTGCCTTATACTGTATACGTTTATTGTTAGTTCACTTTCAACCCAACCGTAGCCTCAATTTGGTGTATACTTCAATACGATTTCCTAAATTCGAACCTGTTGAGAGGAGACTATTTTTAAACTCGATTGCGTTTAACGATTTTCTAATTTGCTATGTTTCATATTGGTCTATAAATTACACTTAGGCATACAAATTTAAGTTAGTTGCGAATTTTTCAATTTGAAATTGGTTTTAGACAAACTGAAACTTCGATTGGAATTCTAATGATGTAAATACTTTAATCGTAAACTTACAATAATCATGGATTTCTTAGTATAGATAAAACTGAACAAAAAGCTATTCCTGAAGCGGTACTATGAAACTAACTTGATATAAATTATTTTGCCCAACACTGGTGTAGAACACCTCAACTACTCAGTGCCATTGCGAATACTTTTTTTTTGCAAGTAGGCCTAGTCTCAACTGTACTGAGTACTGCTTTCGGTAGATTTTGCGACATGTTTGGGCAAAACCAATTATATCTAGTAGGCCTATTTTCCTTGACGCAACTTTAAGTTATATACAGAGCTCCCAAGTTGGAAAACCAGAAATCCTGGAGATTTTTCTTCGGCCAGCATTCATAACTGTTTTGGGATATTATATGGGCATGTAAATATAAAATTATATAAACAACAATCTATTACAAGTGAAGGTGTTTGCTATTATGTTTGGTACAATTCTTGACAAAGCAACTTTCATAGCAAAATTTAATGTTCAAAAACGAAAAAACACTACATATTTTTGCGTACATTTATAATTTACTAAAAATCCTGGAGGTAATCACGAAAAATCAAATTTTCTGGAGACAATTGGGTATTCCCTGGAGCCCAGGAGATGATGCAAAATTCCTGAGGACTCCAGGCTAATCCTGGAGACTTGGGAGCTCGGTATATAGGCTACATTGTAGAACCTGCTGCTTCTTTGGACTCAATTCTGATCCCTAGTTAAGTGTAACCTCAGTGGTCTAATGCTTCTATGAATATCAGACTCTTTATCGGCAGACGTGGGCTCGAATCCCACCTGAGAACAACTTACGATATTTGTATTTTTGTAATTTGTGTTTTCAATTGTATAAGTATTCCGTATAGGCTATTCCGCGTCAGAGTTGGGAAACTAATATCTAGTATTCTCCATGACGCAAAAACCTATAATTTACACCAATAATATTACTCGTGCTATTCAATACAATTATTAGAAAATACTCCAATTTTACGTGACGACTGAAGATGTAGTGAACTTGAACTTGCGTTTTAATATTTTTACCCAAAGAATACCCGGAGGTTGCATATAATGCAGTTATTTTATTGTCCAATGATATTGAATAGCAAAGGTCAGAATTAAGAATAGTAGAAGTAATTCAAATTCACAGTTACTAGTAACATACCGATCTACACCTCTGACAACTGATATATCTTATAACTACTTGATATCGTGCTGACAAGTGTTGTGTGGAATTTAAAGCAATACATATCTGAACATGTGTTGTTCTATTGATTATAATTAATTACTACCGTACTGAACAGCGAAATTTGTTATTATTAGTGTAATTATAACCATTAATCATCGTTAGGCCTAACAGTAACATTAATGTATAGTAGCAGTAGTACTTAAACAGACTGATATCTGTCATCCCTCAAAAAATTCTTATTTTATAATTAATTATTCCTTATCTCACATACTCTAATACTGAATGGCGAAATACCTACCCATCTTATCTAAACAAACTTTTAATATATCAAAATACAACTTTAAGTAAGAATCCTCTTTCCTTTTGACATTCAAACCCCACTTTTCTCTTTACTTGGTATTTTAATAACTAATTAGCGAACTTAAACCTTTGTGCGACAAAGAAAGAACATAACAACATAAACTTATTAAGAATATCTGAACAAAGAGATGAATGGCATGGGATGATCACCGATGTCTGTCTCAGATCTGGTACTTAAAGAAGAAGGTATTTTAAATACAAAATAATGGTAATAATCTCCAACAATTATCTTTCTGGTTGTTTTTTTTGTTTCAATGAACATTAAAGGGGAACTCCGGGATTCGAATCTCTATGGATAAACAAATTTATAGAACGATCTATAGATGTGACATAACAAAACTTTTGTCTTCATTCTTTGTCGACGCGTGAAGTGATGTTCTTGACAGCAGTCATGAGCTGCAATTATTGTGATATTCATCAGTTGGATTCCGAATTAAAGGTTTCTTTTCAATTTCTGTTTTATTAACCACAGCTATTGCTCTGGAACTTACGTTAATTTTAAAGGTATAACATAATAAAATACATTCAGTTGACATGTAAATATAAAATATGGGTACAAAAATTAAATTAGAAATTAGAAATATTTCATGATACTAGGCCTAGTATATGAACGACTCTATTAATGGGCATACAGTACTAGGCCAGGATTCTTCCACATGCCCAAGTGACCTCATGTTTTCCGATGGTTTTCCTAACAATTGTATTTAATTGGACATACAGAAGTCCTAATTCCGACCGAAAAATAAAGTTATGTCATAGGCCTATTTATGATTGCGTTCATCTGTGTTGTCGTTATTGATAACCTGGAGAGAACTCCGAACCACCGTGACTAAAAAACAGGACGTTTAAACTGGTTGATGACGCGCCAGGGCAAACAAGAGCGATCGCTCACCAGGTCCGCGCTTCCAAAGCGATTTCGGGATGTAAATGCATTTTCAATTATTCATTACTATAGCACTATTAGACCACGTCGTATGATTTTACGTTTTAAGGTAGAAGATTTGCAGAAAAAATGTTTGAAAGAGCAAATTAAGAAAACAAATTGTAAATAATTGAATGTTCCTCCGAAAAAAAAACAATGTCTTAACAACCGAGCTACTCATACGCTTGTTGAAATTAATTGTATTTTACAATACTTGACGAAGTACGTTTTTCGTGTTGTGGATGTAGGGGACACCCTGGGGTGTAACTTTAAAAAAGGGCGATGAACGTTTGTTGGGAATGGGGTTTAATTTATGTGTACAACATTTCATGCACGTCCGTTTAAAACTGGCGACGCTGGACCCTTTTAAAGTTATGGTCGCAACAACAATCACAACAACAACAACAACATAAGTGAGGTTCTAAGGTCCGCTTGGCGCGGACTTAACAACGCGGTATTGCCGGAGAGGCAGAGAGCGAAGAGGATGAAAGTAGAATTGCTGATAAACATTCGTATGCTATTATAGCGCCACCAATCTACTTGTCTGAGACGTCGAGGAAAAACAAATCGCGACCCGGACAGGATTTTTACAACCAAACTTTTTCTGATAGGATAACTGCCATTATGGTTGTTTTTCTCATGAGTGGGGAGGGTCTACTCATTACCCCTGAAGATGGTGCTTGAGGCCCCAATCTTCATATTTATGTACTATAGTTGTTTTGCCTTTGAAGTGGGTGCTCGAGCACCCTGAGCACCGGCTCTGATTACGCCCTTTGAAAAATAACACCCTCTGACTAGGTAGCTCTATACCATGCAAAATTACTAGGGAAATCTACCTAAAACCACAGAGGTAAGGTAGCCTAGTATATAATTATCCTGTTGATATTATTAATGCCTGTAATAATGGCTGTATTTTCCTCTGTACTTGTAGATCATTGCAGACCATATCCTTGGTAATATCCTTTGATATGGTAGTTTTTATAGTTTTAAACCTGTTAACTACCTATACCTACATTGTCTCTACCATTATCCACCATGTTAACAGAGTTATTTTTCAAAGGGCGCCACTGGCAGTAACAATAACACAAAGGTAGCAACAAAAATCAAATTCATCAACAGTACCATAGTCGAAGTAGCAGCAGTAGGCTCATAGCAGCAGCAGCATACAGCATTTAGAAGTAGTACGATGTAGCAAAATATCACCGTAGTATATTTATTATCATCTACATTCAAGGACATAAATGGATCGATACGTTTAATCAAATTCTATGCTAAAAATATCCATTAGTTGAAGTAACTGATGAAATAGAAATTAAATCAAATATAAAAACTTATCTACTATATTAAACATAAATAATTCTTAAGCTATGTATGTTTTTAAAAACAAAATTCAGGCCTAATAATTACGACGTATACACAATTAGGCCTATTTTTAGTCTGAACGTCTGAAGTCTGTCATGTAATAAACTTAGAATATCTCATTTTGTATCTAAAATTAAAATTAATTACGATGAGAAAATATACAGGAACGGTCAACGGTCTCGTTAATATTTACAAAAAAAAATACATAGCGTCTATTCATCTAAAAATATCCAAGGTTATCTTATTTTTTTCACAATAATGATTAAAAATTAATATTTTAATAATACGACAACCAGGGTATTTTGTTAACTATGTTCGTTTTAATGATTGGATTATAAACACATTTTATTAATTAATCATGGCATGTACAATTGAAACAAACGAAACCACGTTATAATGTCGTTAATTGTTTTGCAACCATCAGTTTAAGTCACAATGATAGTCATTAATTCTCACTTATGACCGATATCGTCGTTAATGTGACGTATTTCCCACCTTATAAACCGATAAATTGACATGAGTTCAGCTGTAACATGTCATTTAATTAATTGTATAGCTTACGTCGACATGGAATTCATTTTTCTTAAAGTTTATTGGGCGCATTAAGTGTTGAGCTTTGATCTGAATGAATGATGAAAGTCGTATTGCTAATAGAGCCGTCGACGTTTTGTCTTGCATATTTCCAAGGTACCATGCCATTATTATGATTTCTATTCTGATCTTTTCCACAGCAATTTTTTGTCTTGCAGGGGAGGATCCAGCAGAGCTGGATAAAAGATACCCGGTATAGTGGGGACCCAGTGCCAAAACTTGTGTTGTTTGTGGGGTGTGTGTGTGGGGGTGGGGGGGGGGTGAGGTCTGAGTCGTCTCCAGGTCAATTCGTAAACAAAGATGCATTTTGTGGGTAACTGAAAGCCACAGATAATTTATTACAAACAATGAGTTTTTGAAGTTATGTGTTCTGTATTTCCAATATCTGTATGTTATTTTGACTATTTAATTTTAATTTGAATCAAACCCTGAGTATGTGTTCACACTTATTTTGCCTCCATCCACACACTTTATACAAATATATTATTTAGGTTTAAGAATGCATATATAGTATTTGTTTGTTTTTTATACATTTCGTTACTAACATATTGCTTCATTTATTTATGTGTATTAAATGAACTAAACTACACAAACAATTAGATAACACCATCAAGGGCGATTATCCGCATCAACAGTGTAGTAGTAGTAGTAGTGCAATATGTACATTGCAACAAAAATGAATCGGAATAATATAGTCTATAAACGTTTGAATTGCAAGTTTTATATTGGAGGGAAGACTGACAACCGTTTAATATGTAAATTAAAATTGAAAGAGTATGAGTGAGCAAGGTCAGCGTTTACCGGGCCACTTTTTTGACAAATGTAAAAAAAAAAAACTTAAAAAATATGTAATATAATACGCCCTAATGTACATCTTGGTCAAAATTATATTTTTAGTTTTTAGCTTAAATGTTCGAAGCTTCTTGTAAAAATATTATTACACAGATCTTGTCCTGTTATTACTATAAAAATTATCCTAAACAAATCACGGCAATATAACTCGACAAATTTGTCTTGAGTCTGAGAGTGTCATTTCCGAGATTGAGAGGTTTCATTTTCTCAAAAAAAAAAAAAAAAAATAACATTACCCTCAACCATGGTGGGGCTGAGGTTGGTGTGGACTCTCCAACTTTGGCTGATCACTTTCATAATGCTTCCACCGGCCCTGGTGAGGAATAGAATAATTAAGGTGGATCAAGAGTTTGGAAAGCTTGACAAATAAATTTAACGTGATTGTTTTTAAAGGTCTATCCATGGTTAATTCTAAAAAAGGGGAAATGTTATTTGCTTTCACTGTATATTGATCCCAATGCCATATTAATAATGATTTTCACTAGCATAGAACTTTCAGCATGAACGTATTAAAATATATAGCCTACGTTCATGTTTTCAGGAAGGACTGCTATGCTGATCAGCCGATACACGTTTTAAGAGAAAATTAAGCATGCTGATGGTGATGATGATTATGATGACGATGATGACAGTGATTAGTGTGAAAATGACGATGATGATGATGATGATGATGATGATAATGATGATGTGATGATGATGATGATGACGATGATGATGTTGATGGTGATAATTATGTTGATGATGATGATGACGATGACGATTATGTTGATGATGACGATGACGATGATGATGATGATTATGATGATGATGATGATGATGACGACGACGATGATGATGATGATTATGATGATGATGATGATGACGACGACGATGATGATGATGATGATGATAATGATAATGATGATTATGATGATGATGATGATGCTGATGTATGTATTAAATGTATGCAGACTGTTGATATCGATTAACTTAAAACTCTGCCTTCTCTACCTTTAAGGTTTCGTAACATATAAAATATACAAATCCAATATAAGGCATGAGGCTGAATCTCCTACAATTTACATTTCTCAATCATGTACAATTTCAGCTTTAGCAGCCACAAGGTCAATCACAGAATAATATGATCTTAAATGCTATCCACTAACATGATCTACATTCTATATCCGAAATATTTATGTCTTATGTTTTAAGGCTAAATTCCTAAAAATGTAACATGGAAATGAAAAAGAAAAATCACCAACAATAATTTTGAAATTATCTCGATCAAACATCAAAGTTAAGAATTAATGAAAAGAAATTAAGTGTATTTAAACATTTTAATAAGTTTTTTTACACATAAAATAACTATAGGCTGCCAGCCTTTGATAATTTTCATTTTGTAAATATGTAGCATACACGTTTCTTTTTTTTCAATTCAATTTGAAAACGTTTATTACATTTAGTAACATAATAATGAAATCATACAACGTTGCAAAGTTAGGAGGAAGAATATTTTTAAAATTCCTTAATTTATAGTGTCATGTCATAACTTGTGTATTTCATCAAAATAAGCAAGTACTCTTCAAAATAAATGTATAGTTATTTTTAAGTGACTAATTATTTTATATCAAATTAACTTGAGCTATTATTAACTGAATAAGTTGCGTATTTTGTTTTTTTTTCTTGTGATTTTTACTGTTAGTTTGTGGACACATTACAAAAGCAAATCTATGAATTCTGTAAGAGTTTGTTACAACAATGTTTTAAGATTACTTTGTTTCTTCTGCCTCATCGTGCTGCTACTTTAAAATAAAATTACATTTAATGTGACGTTTTCGACATTTCGCTTCCATGTGCCCACAGTATACGTGGCGTTTTTGGACATTACCTTTTTGTCAACAAAATACGATTTTTTAAATAAAATATTTTTTTTGTCAAAAATAGTACGATAACTTGTTTCGACAAAATAACATTTTGTTGAAACCTTTGTTTGTCAACAACTACTTTGTCGACAAACACTATTATGTAGCTACAAAAATACAATTTTTCAACAAAATTGCACGCGGCAAAATGGTATTATGTTGACAAAATAGCCGATATACCAAAATTTGCCACGTGCCCCGTACAATATCCCAAGTTTCTCGCGTATACCTAGACCTATTTGAATTGTACAACGAGAGCGTCGTTGATTTTTTTTTCAACATAGGCCTATACATAATTATATACTTATCGATCTATAAATAATTTAAGGATATATTAATCATCATCGAATTATCGATATTGACAAAATCATTTATGTATCGTCATTTATAAAGCAAAATTAATACATATCGAGAAATCTAATGCTGAATAAAAAGCCCCAATAACAATTTCGTTCTTAAATTGGTCCTTCCATTTGTTGATATAGTGAAAATATTGCCAGGTTAGTAGGGTCATTTTTGGGACTTTCATGACCGTTGAGAGCGAAGGTCTGTTTCTCTGTGGATTTATCATCTAGAAGTTGTAAATAAGAAAATAAGCGAGGGTGAACCTCGCCAAAATGTGGGGAAAACCTGTGGGAGCCCGAAGTCTAAAATGGCCGCCATTTTCTCAGTAACAGTCTATATCTCAGCAACTACTGGTCGTAGAGTTTTGATTTTGGTGTCAAA
>JAOTQE010020083.1:0-10697 GCA_025631205.1 Nesometra sesokonis | reverse complement strand
TTTTTTGCTCATTTTTAGCATATAACGTTGCAATATTGGGGGTAAATAATTTTAAAATAACCTAATTTCTAGTGTCGTTGTCATAACTTATGTATTTCTTCAAGATAAGCAAGTTATTTTCAAAATCTTAATTTTTGTCATTTTTCAAGTGACAATACATCTTTAATAGGTTTTCATTAGCTAGGTTCACACTCTGAATTTATCGTGATATTCAGTATCATGATATTCTATATGAACCCGCCAGGAAGCTATTATCATGATCTTTAGCATGCTAATACTTGCTAACGTGTTCTTCTAGAGCACGATAATTATCACGATCTTGGGAAGTTTATCATGATAAATTAATTAATAAAATGAATTCAACGAATCAAGGACAGTACCTTAAGTTGTTTACAGGTTTCCGCCCAGTCACTGCTGTCCATTATTATTTAACCTCACCTTCCATCAATTAAGCCAATCAAAATTATAGCAAAGGCAGCTAATTCGCATATTATTATCATAATCTTGTTTTTTATGTGAACACTTTTTAATTAACACGTTAAAGGAAGTCGCGTTAGATAAGCACTTTAAAATTCTGTATAAACATGCCTATTGTGAACGACTAGCTTTAGATTTTATCCTCTACTAAAACACGTCATTTGATTGTACTGAAAGCTTTATTTTTGTTTTAAACAGCTTATGAAATGTTAAAACTTTTTTCTAAAACTCCCCTTTTGAAATTACAATTTTACAACGCTATTTATGAATATGTATTTTGTAGATGTTTACAGTAGATAGGAAAATACCCAGTTTTGCCATTGTCCTAAAAACAGGACTGATTTCCAGGCATGCGAAGTGTGAAAATTGGCGCGGCTTAGCCTAAATGCCATTGACCATGATGAAGCTTCTATAGTCTCCTAAGCCCACTCTTTAAATCAGCCCCTCCCTTGATTAAATAAAAGTCCAATTACATTACCTTGTGATGCGACTGTACAATTGAGGGCGTATCCATTGATAAGTTTACTCTCCGTGGCGCTTCGTCCATGCGCCTTTAGTATGTTGATAGCTTTCACTGGGTACCTTGCATTGCCTTTAGGATCGGTCAGTTTTATTGCCATCGTAGCATCAACCAGTAAGTTGGACCAGAAATCTGAATCTCTATTAGAGAAATAAAATTAACTAATGTTTATACTACTGGATTGACTTTGATTAATAATAAGTGGATTTATATAGCGCAAATAATAAATGTACTGGATTGATTTATCCTTGTTTACTGATTGGTTAAAAGCATGTCGTGTGATTAAACATAATCCAACCACCAAAGTACTATTAACAGATCTGTAAACAGTAAGGCTATTATTTACGGATTCTGTCTAAATTTCAACACTAGATGGCGCTATCTCATGTGACACGGCACTGGTACCAGTTGCGACCGCAGTGTTCAGCGCTGCACTGAACTCAATCAATGAACAAGAATGTATGAATCAAGTATATAAAACAAATATATACTGAGATGAAAGGCTCAGGATTAAAACTATGGGTCCCTCAGTATCTGCAAAAATACTATTTGCTTTGGGGCTGCGCCCCTCAAAAAATAGTACTTTTGCAGCCACTTTGGGACCCATAGTTTTAACCAGAGCTTTTCATCTCAGTATATATTTGTATACGGTCTCCAAGACTCGACAAAGAGAAGATGGGATAAATAAAGGAAAACAAACACTGGTGGTAGTCATTGTGCGAGTTGTATGGCCGAGCGGTTAAGGCAGGGGAACCGTGAACCATAGCAAAAACAACAGCACGGGTTTGAGGCCCGCTCGCACCATGGTTCTGGTGGTGGAACAAGTCTTCTCGGATAAGTACTATAAACTATAGGCCCAGTGTATACATACAGCTCATGTGCACTTTAAAGAACCAGGTATATCTTTTGAGACAAGTAGGGGGTTACACCAGCATACTGGTCTACTCACGAAACCCAGTACTTGCTGCACAACATGACATGTGCTGAACAGTGGAAACTCCTTGGTCCCAAGTTTAAAAATACATCGCCACTTTCCTGGTGTTTCGGCCAGAAGGTCTAAATGCAATTAAGCGTGCACAATTTGGATAAGATTTTAAAATGTTAGGCTGTGTCCAGACTATCAAATTTTATTTGGCATTTCGAACTTTACTCCTATGTGCAAGTTAAACAACACAAAATGAAACAATTAGAGAGATAGGAAATGGATTTAACTGATGAACTCAAGTATTAGACAAACAGCTCTTCAAATGGCAGTTCGATCAATACAATTGGTTTGAAATATAGCCGGCAATTTCTCAGTAATATCTGCTGATTGTCCTGCTGGTTAATTGGTCTGTTGGTCACTTAAGTATGGAATGGAAAGTATGTACTTTATTAGAATTTGGTCTTGTTATATTTTTAAGAATAAATTACCTTCCTATTAATTTAGATGACATGCTAGTTTTTGCAGCGTTGATGACACTTTCTCTTCCAAGGTCTTCCGTACTGATTGTAAGATGTTCTTGAATGTACTTACAAGCTTCCCTTTATAAATAGAAACAACGATTATTAATGGGTACACAAAAAGTACTCTCTACTCTCTAGGCTAAAATCAATAATATCAATGCTTGGTTTAAAAAAATAAAAATGAAATTTTGAAATTTAATAAAAATAGCAATGTTTTACTTCAACTAAATTTAAATATCATGAAATTTCCAGGACATTCAAGGACAATTATCATATTCCAGGAGTTTCCAATACTGCAAAATGCATGTTTGTTTTTCGTGTATGAACCCTGTATATATTGTGGTATCTTTTATTCAGAAAATAACAGGTAAAATACAAAAACGAAGAATAAAAAGGGCCATTTAGAGTCCCTTAGCAGCCAAAGCCTGAATTGAGGACACACTGCACAATTAGCCAAGATACAACATCAAAAAATACAATTTTCACTAACATGCAAATTAGATATACTATTATAATCATAATCAAGACAAAGTAATCGTAAACGATTACACCCTCGCCTATGTTTTGAAGGAGGTTATGTTTTTCCCTCTTTATGTGTTTGTTAGTTTTTGTGTTCATTTGTGAACAACTTAAAGCCATAGTTTTCACTCTTTTCCTACTTTCACTGTGATAATGATCAGGCCAGGGAGGTATCAGTCACACAGAATAAACATACTACATACTCAGTGTCAAGAAAGGTTATGTTTGGAATTTTAATGGAAAAAGCTAACAGATAGGACCAGAGTATATGAGTAACTGTATTTTTTGTCACTTAAGAGAGTGAAGTAGACAAAATCATATAGATTAGAATCCAGAATTCATGTGGTAAGGCGGACTAGCACCAACCATTGGGAGGACCTAGATACGGTTGGTTCTGATATTGTTTGAAAATTTGAAGGAAATCGGCCCAACAGTTTTTGAGATACGGATGCAAACAGACACACACACAGAAAGACGCAGCTCATTGCGATACCCTCTCCCCACTTCAGTGGGGCGACGGTAAAAATACAAACACACCCGTTTTCTAGGACAGTATATGACTCATTTATTTTATCCTGATTCAAGTAAATCTGTTAAGTAAGGAAGTGGGCCCTTCTTAAATCTAGTAATAGTTGTGGTTATACTATGCTGCACATATTTCATACCATGGTGATCATATTTCATACCATGGTGCCCATATTTCATACCATGGTGCCCATATTTTATACCATGGTGCCCATATTTCATACCAAGGTGCCCATATTTCATACCATGGTGCCCATATTTCATACCATGGTGCACATATTTTATACCATGGTGCCCATATTTCCTCTGGATGGGGCACTACCCTATCGTAAATAATTTCCCAGCTTTTTGCAGTACCTGTGTAAAATGCCTTGCCCATGGCCACAGAGTAACTGAAAAGCTCAAACCCACAATCGGGAGTCTATCACTGCAAATGTACCAACTGCTACCCACAAACAAAAAAGAAAAATATGATATCAAATTACACAAAGTTTGAGGAGAATCTTACTTGCAAGCCAGTCTATAACCGCTGATGATTGTTGTGGGGTGAATTTTCTGTTTCACCAACTCATCTGCATGCTTCAGAAGCTCTGCAGCAATTATTACCTGTAAAGAAATAATGAAAACATAGTTTAGTATTTAAAGTATAGCATCTAAAATATAGTATCTATTAAGCAAACCCACACCAGATCAGACTTTTTCTCAGAACAGCTAACAAGGAACCACAGTTTCTGCCAGCAGTTTAGCAGACTTGAGCACAATGAAACTTTGCAATTGTCCTGCATTTAACAGGCCTAATTTTGAGGTTCCAAAGGTCATGGAATGGGCACCTCCTACCATTTTATGAACAAAGAACATGTGAACTCTGTATAAAAAGTCCCCCCCCCCCCAAGAAATGAAGCACTAAAAACTTTCCGACAGATATAACTAAAACAAGATGTAGTCCACCCATTCTCTGTATACTGAATTTCATGCTAAAACAACTAATGGAGAGAGTGCAGAATCTGTTTGGGTTCATTGACTATTTTCTTTCCTGGTTGTTATTATTACCGAATAAAATAATGGCACTGGATTACTACTGCAGTAACTGCAGTAGACTTAACAGCACTAGATTAATGCAGTAAATGCAGTAGAAGAATTTTGACATGGTCCCTACCCTTTGAAAAAAATAACACGCTCCAACTAGGGTTAACATGGTAGTAGCGAAAAGGTAGATCTAGTAGATAGTTACATCTATAAAAACTACCATTCACAAATAACATTAACATTATCCTATTGTTACCAAAATCCATAAATTTCTCAATTAACACAAGGTCAGGTCCCCTCTAAAGGGAGACTATCAATGAAATGCTGTCAGCAATGCTCTAAAAGTACAGAGGAAAATACACTCATTAAAAGACATTCAGACTAATTACAACTGACATCACAACAATCACTTAATGACCTTAAGGTTCCAATAACACTACTGCGCTGCTAGGTAGATCTTCCTAGTAATGTAACATGGTAGACCTACCTAGTTGGAGTGTTATTTTTTTCAAAGGGTAATCCTAACAGTATATTTACCACTGATGTAGTTCCATCTCCGACTTCTTGATCTTGTAGATCTGCTAACTCTACCAACACCTTAGCTGCAGGATGCTCTACTTCTAATAATTTAAGAATTGTAGCACCATCATTGGTGACAGTTACATCCTGCAAGATTTCCAGAGTAAAAACATGATTAAAAATTTGAAAAATTTACACAATTAAATCTGGCAAAATAATCTTTATATTAAATTAATCAACCAATTGTTGGTCTATAGCCCCTAGAAAAAGGTAGTGTCAAATTACAGCCAAAAAAAAAACAGTGACCTCTGAAGGAAGAGCAAGCTTTTTGCAGCATCTAGTGGGATTTTAGGATTCTTTATTAAAATTCCTGGGGCAAATCTGGGTAAATGTGGTGAATCACAATACTTGCCTTTAGCATAATTACAGAATCTTGAATCCATAAACATGATTCCCAAGCAAAATACAATACCAATACTTTTTAATGATAGGGGCGGATCCAAGGGGGAATACTAAAACTAGCTAATGACAAGGAACCAATGCCAAGATGGCCTTCGGTAACTAGGACAAATTTTTAGGAGCATCTCAGCCACTTAGGACACCACCAAAGGCCATTGTTGTGGTTGTTGAATGACACAACAAAGAAATCTATGGAGTTGCACACGCCGGGATGTTTTTCTCAATGTAAATTTAAAAAAAAAACAACTCTGATGTCTAAAACACCAAGGTTGAACAGTTGAAAGTACTCAGCTCTTATAACTTCGGAAATACATTGAGGAGACAACATTGTCTTTGCTGTCATTGTTATTATTACTATCACATTGGGGGCATAACATCAGCATAATGAGCACATGTTCTTATAACCCCTGAGTTTGTAATTTTGATGGAAATGGGGGTAGTCTCGTGCTGCTTCCCGGTCTGAATGGTAACTGCACTCTGTTTCTCTGGAGTGTAATCCCACGGTTCTGTGTTAAAGAGGTATGAGGAACTTACCCCAACATCATCTACCAACATCTTGTCAAGGCCAACTGGACCAAGTGAACTTTTAACGATGTTAGCTACTGCAGCTGCTGCCATTACTACAAAGAATAATCACATTTTACGTATTACATATTTAAAATCAGTGCTGTAATTGAATAAACCAATTTACCTAAATAATATGTGACATTTATATAGCGCTTCAGGGATGTCACCAGCTTTTTTGAGTGCCAGACGGCAAACAGCGCCCCCTTTTCATGAACTGTGACCAACCCATATGCACACAATGACTCATGCTGTTCAAGTGTGCAATGAACAATAGAGAAGGGCAGTTATTTCATTACATTCCAAAACATGACCATAGAACAAAAGCTGTAATCTTTTGTTTTAGTAAAAAGTCTAGGATTTCTATTGTTTTTTGATGTATCATTCACATATTTTATTCAAATTGACATTTGTTAAGGGTAGAAATAATAGTGGTGGTCGCTAGCCTAACAATGCATAGGAATAATAGTGGTGGTCGCTAACCTACAAATGCCGGACGGAAAAGTTGAGTGCCGGACGGGGCCGTTCAACACCGTCCAGCATGGTGACAAACACCTATGGAATACAATCCATTTCATAATGTTGCAGCCGTATTCAGCGCATATGGCATTTGTACCTCCCAGGTACCCACTTATACTCCTGGGTGGAGAGAGGCAATGTGGATAAAGTGTCTTGCCTAGGAACACAAACAGTCAACCAGAGTGAGCCTCGAACCACCGACCTTGTGACTGGAAGTCCGAAAAGCCACCGCTGCACCAACTGCTTCCAAACAAATGCTATGTGACATCACATTGCCAGCACATTATTCAACATTCCTTTAACATTAAAGTATTGTCTTCTTGTAGTTTATCCAATTTATCAGATTTCGTAAAATAAATATGGTAACGAATTGGAATGTGATATTTAATACTTGGGTGAGCAAGAGATTGTCAGAGAAATCAAAATGATCTCTTAATCATTTCAAGTTTGTTATTTGCCTTTAAGGCAACATATGAAATATGCATCAAAAGTGAGTTTGTGTTCAATGGTATGGCTAAACCACCACAAATCTAAAAAAAAAACTAAACCATAAAAAACCCTACGCAAACCCATTGAGTGATTGAATCATGTAATATATGACTAGAGACTTCTGTTAAAATAAAAGTATTGAAAATGTCTGGTGTCACTTTAAACATCAGTTTAAAATACCAGAGTTCTTTGAACAGAAAGCAAATAGGAAACTTGAAATGATTAAGGGGTCATTTCATTTCTTGGATAGACAGTCTCTTGCAGTTCTTTTTCACAGCATATTTCTTTCAAGGAATTTTATTAGGGACCATGTCAAAATTATCCTGCTGCAGTTATTACAGTTAGTTACAACAGTATTATTTCAGTTGCTGAAAAAAAAAAATTAATTGCAATAACATTATAGACTATCAAAATAGGTCCATTTTGATGGCAAAACCATTTTGATTTTCGTAGGCCTGTGTTTTATCACGGAAAAACACTGTAATTTAATTAAATTTTGCCAGAGTCGATCTAATGAGACTTTTTCAAACAATAACAAAAGCCTATTACCATTTAGTATATTTAGTTTTAGAATGCTTTACACCATACTTTAGCTGAAAAATATGACAAAATAAACGGCGTGACCAAAACGATCTGTATTCATCGTGTAACCCGTTTTCACCAGTCAAAGTTTTCTCCATATGAACAAAGAGAATACACACAAGCTTAGAGTTCCCAGAGAAGTCTTGCTAAGGTACATCATCAAGGTAGGCCTAAGGCCTAGGCAGAATTGATGATTGTCTATAAATCAGTCTATGTTTCACATGGCCTGACCAAGACAATCATCAATTCTACCTACCTTGATACCAAGACTTCTGGGAACCCGAAGCTTTGTGTGTCTTCCTTCTGACAGCTGTTTGTGAAAAACGGGTGACACGATATGAATACAGATCATTTTGGTAGATTGGTCGCGCCTTCGTTTTTGGTCGCGCCGTCTATTTTGTCGCATTTTTCAGCTAAAATATGGTGTAAAACATTCTAAATGGATACTAATAATAGGCTAATATTTGTTAATGTTGGAAAAAGTCTCAAAGTTTACAAAAAAAAAACTGGAAAAGTTTGTTATGAAAACCAAAACAGGCCGGTACCTTTTTTTTTGTAGTTTAAAAATATTTATTTATTTTATTTAATTTATAGCTAAGTGAAGAACAAATTGGGAGTATACTCGATTAGAAGCATTGAAAGATACTAAATTGGTAGGTCTACAAGCCTAGGCTAACCATGTTATGAAGAGGGCCTGTGTTGGACAGAACGCCCAAGCTACCGCATGAATGCTTCTAGAACATTCCCTAACACGACGGGCTAGGCATACGATACGCATGATTGATCAGCAGAAGATAAGCTGAAATTATTTATAAATCCTAATATTTTCCTAACATAGTAATGATTAAAGACACAGATATCAAAACCAACCATTCTGCGTACGAACAGTCGCACCAGTTGTCCTTTCTCCACCTACAACAAGGGGTTTTGTAGTCGACATTTTGGAATTTATACCGGTATCGTTCTTGTCGCTTAGTAATCGAGCATGGATCGAAAAAAAGATTGAACCTCTAGCCTAGGCTTCATTGAGTTAATCCAGACGCTGTAAATCTGTTAGCTGTCTTTAGTTGCTTATTATGTGTAGTATTAGTTTATTAAATATTATTGGTTGCTCACAACATATACATTTTAATTATTTCAATTCGAATGATTATAGAAAATTATCAGCATTATAATACAATTTTAATGATATTTTACTCATGTTTCAGGACAAGAGACTATAAACTTTTGATTTCTATTGAGGGCAGCAAATATCAATTAATGAACCACTAAAACAAAACAAAAAGATGTTACGATTTCACAAGCTGTTTCCAAAAATCCATTCTTTGTCAGTAAATATAACAAAGAGAATGGCATCAACATTAGGTAACGATAATAGTGCATTAGTGCCTGATGATAGAAACCTTGCATTGTGAATAAATAGTAAATATGATGAATAATATTAGGCCTAGAGCCCAAGTTGTTCGGTGACCTGGCTGGCCCTCCTTTGCCGTGTGAATAAATAAATAAACGAATGTCCAACCGTCCACAGGTTGAGGAATTTAATAAAAAACAGTCAACAACACACAAAAGAATGGTTTTACATTTGAAACACAATTGCCAATTAGGCTTTGAATTTAACCTTCAACAAAGATGAACATGGTTTTCTAAAACTTTTTTGCTAGAAAAAAAAACGTGGTTTACCATTTTACAATTTACCCGGCGGACAGGTGTATTCCATTTCATATCAGTATAGTTAAACCATAATCATTTGTATTGGAATCCACCCGGCGGACAGGTGAATAGTCACTCCTCTTACAATACAAAAGAGTTACAAGGTATCAATCAAGAGCCTCCTTGTCCCAGACATGATCTCCTTGTCTCAGACAAGTGTCTTGTACTCTTCAGACAAGTACTGCTTAACAAATACCAGAAAAGAATTGGCAAAAATAAAAAAGACAGCATTTGTCTGGGTCATTATTTTTTAACAGGTAACCATCAGGGAAAGAAACTTCATTGACAAAGACGTGAAGGACAGAGGTGGCTTTTAGGTCCACTCTCAACAATAAACCGGATAATAAGAAGTTTGTTCGCATTGATGTTTTACACTTGTAAATAAATGAAGTAAAGGTTATATGTTGTGAATGCATTCACATTAAATGGTAAACAGCATATTAAATGTACATGAATATTGAAGGTCCATTATTTTAAAAATTCTATCTCGTCAAAAAAAATCTACAAGACTAACGCCCGTATTCTTAAAACCGACTATAGTCGTAGTTCGAACTAGGCTTAAAATAGTTCTACTTTCAACTTTGACTTCAAATTCCTATATAGTCGAAGCTGGTACTTCGACTAAACCAAGTCGGACTTAATTTAACATATTTCGTGATTTTAATCATATTTAAAAGATTGTATATAATTTTTGACCTCGCTAATCAATTTTAGATATAACAAGTTGCACTTTTAAAATAATTTTTTTTTCAATAAATTGTTTATTAATAACTTTAGAATATTGTTCAAAGTTGATTTAGTCGGAACTTTAGTCTATCCTCTTTAAGGCTAGAAATATCGGCCTTGCAGGGCCGCAATTTAGTCGAGGTTCGCTTGATTTAGTTGAAGTTCTAGTCGTAGTTGGTTTTAAGAATATGAAATAATGTCATTTTTAAAGTTTTAGTTCGAACTACGAATACAGTTGGTTTCAAGAATACGGGTGTAAGTTAAATTTAATTGTATTGTACTTATTAAAATGTGGGAGGTAAATGTTCCATGTTGGCACTGAGCTGCATTTACTCAATTTGGATTCACATTTGCAAGCAAAAAAAAACTAAATTTCCAAATTTTGCATAATTAGAGGTATAGAACTACCCAATTTCAGTGATTTGAGGTAATTTTAACCATTCTTGTCTGTATATGGTTACTTTAACACGTTGACTGCCAGACCCATTTTCCTGTTTCGTTCCCGTGTGCCAGAACAGGTTTAAATGTACAAATACAGTTTTTTAAGGTTTTATTTAGTCACATATCATCAAAATAGAGTGTCTAATATTTTGGCGGGAAAATATTAGGTGAC
>JAOTQE010020072.1:0-10697 GCA_025631205.1 Nesometra sesokonis | reverse complement strand
GATCTAAACTACAACCTACGCAGTACTACTCGCCTATTTGCTGACGACTGTCTGGTGTACCGTGCTATTGAATCCGCTGATGATGAACATACGCTACAACATGACCTCGACCGTATGGTCGACTGGTCCATCAGATGGGGAATGCGGTTCAATCCTGAAAAATGCTATGCTATTCGCATGATAACAAATCAGCATGATCAGACATGACCCCAACTGTACGAAATGATGGGAGTGACCCTTAAAGCAATGAAATCTACACGATACCTAGGTATAAAAATACAAAACGACCTGAGCTGGACAATAACACAATCCTAGTCAGCAGCCACAAAGGCAACCAAACAACTTAACTTTATACGAAGGAATTTCTCTCACTGTAGCGTGAAAGTCAAGAAAGAATTATATAAAATGTTAGTCAAACCACACTTAATTATGCTTCAGCGGCGTGAGACCCATACAAAAAATCTGACATCAACACACTAGAAAAAGTCCAGAGAAGAGCAGCGCGGTTTGTAAAAGGCTCATACGAACGGAAAGCAAGCGTAACACAAATGCTAAATGATCTTGAATGGAAGCCCCTATGTCAGGAAAGAAAGATACATAGATTAACTACGCTATATAAGGTCAGACGCGGGGAACTGGACATAGGCCACCCTTCATTACGTCAGAAAAAAGACACAGGTAGACCTACGAGGGGTCACACAAATCAGTACATCCAACACTATGCTCGGAGGGAATGTTTCGCGAACTCATTTTTTGTGAGGACCGTCAAAGAGTGGAATAAACTTCTACAAGCTACAGTGGACCAACCGAATGCTGGGGCTTTCGAGAAAGCAGCAAAAGCTGACCCATCAATGAACATAGCATAAACATTCTATTTTGTTATTAAAAAGCCAACATCACAAAAGCTATACGAAGCAAACTGTTGAAATATTACATGATAGAAGCACACATACGTGCAAAGAACTATCAACAATACTGATTGATGACAATGACAATTTATTTTATTTATTCACTGTTATATTTTTTTTACTCTACTTTTAAAATTCTACCATTCTCGCCTTCTTCCTTGAAGGTGCATTTTCATCTTACTCTACTGCTCAGCTCATAGATTCCATCACCAATGTAGTTGGGACCACAAAGTGAACGATTGCGTGATTGTGAGTTTCCTACTTAATCTCGTCTATACGACTTGAAGCGGTAAGGCAAGCCTGCTCGCACCGTACATCGCGTGACCCAGTCTACGGGGTGGACCTTTTCTGTCATTCTAATGCTACAACCACCCCTCCTGTTTTGCTCCTACTTTAGAGTGTTTAGGAGGTCGGCTTTAACCAACCTGAACCTGAACCTTGCACCGCCCAGTTAGAGCAGTGTACGGTGAGTTACGGTGAGTTTAGTTCTTATTTTTTAATTATCCTTCATCATAGCCTAATTGTTTAGGATAGTTTTTACTTACAAATGAAATAGTGAGATGGTTTTTGAAAGTTAAGAAGAAACTCGCCCTGAATTTTCGAGATTTGGTCAACACAATTTTTTTTATGAAGAAATCCTAAAACCACTACTAACACACTAGTGGAAATCATAACACATGACTCGTCAATGTCAACTTTTTCTAGCTCAGCCCTCACTCACTGAAACCATGTGTTAATTTTGTGCACTGTTTTCAAAGAATCTAGCTTTAATTTTACACTAAATTTTAGTTATAGAAAAACTTACATTTATATTTTGCTCAAGTCACATTCAGATATCAACGTTACCTCAATTGTTCCAACATTATAATAATTTAAATATCTTTGTTTGGTTTTTCATGCACAAACCTACCCTCAACTTTTTCGCAATGTTTACAAAGAGTGCGCCCTCTATAACGTTTCAGAGAGTTGCAAAAAGTCACCAACTTTATTTCTTGGGCTGAATATTACTATTTATAAAATAAAATCCTTAATATTTTATTAATTATTTAATACATTTTATGAAATAGTGCAATTTTATGTTGCTAGTTATTGTTTTGGTTGTTTTTTAATTTTATTTATTGAAAGTAAACAAGTAAAAATATTTGACTGTTTCAACATGGCCGATAACTAGAGATCGCGCGAGTTCCGAGAAAAAAAGTGATTCAAATTGTTCGATCACTTGGTATACTAGATAATAAGTATTTAACCGTTTAATTTGAATGAACATCATCTCAATGCTTTGCACGAATTATTGCCTTTATTAAGTTAAAGGTATGCCTTAGTTAGGCCTTATTAAGCTAGGCCTAGCCTATTCTTTATTTGTCACAGGACGTACGTACTCCACCCGGCCGCACCAATCAGGTCTTGTCAAATTGTGTCCATGTGGACCTCTGCTGGCGGCAGAGGTAGGCCTAGGCCTATTTGGTAGTTTTATTTGGCCCTTTCTATTTTAGACAAAGGAATTCAATTTCTTTTTAAATGAATCCACAGCTGATACAAAAATTATATAGGCCTAGGGCCTATTCATTTAAAGCAATTGTTCAAAATCACACTTCATTGATTGTGATGAATGATGCCAAATTAGCATAAAAAAATGGGACCTCTCTGGTTGAGTATTATTAAAGGGCCGCACCCACCTAATAAGACTGTATTCGCGACAGCTTCGCGATGCATTCCCGACACACTTGCGACAGCAGTTTGTGTCACGAACGCATCGGTAAAGAGGTGGGTGTGCTTTCCCGACGCCATAACGACAGCGTCACGATGTGACTATAGCGCGTCGTAACTCTGTCGTTATGGCCGATGAGGTTTGTGACAGATTTTGAACAGTTTAAAATTCCTTACGACGTGGCGCCGTGTTATGAACGAAAGTGGGCAGTCGCAAAGTTGTCGTGTAGTGGGCGCGGGATTAAGACATGCTCGCGACAGTTTTGCGATGCAAAAAAATGGGTCACGACACGGTGACCCATTTTTGAAGAAGAACATGCCTTATTCCTATAACTATCTGGTCAAATACCTCATGGGCTCATATGGAGCATCCTCCGAAATTCTCGTGGGTCCATCAAAATTTACAGATACAAAATAACTAATTCCTCTAATTATAAAAAAATATGTTTATAGACATTGCTACAGGTCTTAAAAATACACTGAAATCCAAACAAAAACCCGATTTGCTGCACATTATAAAGGCACAAAAATACATGTTCTACAACCCTCCTATCCCTTCCTGGTTATTTCAAACTTGTTTTTGTATTATACAACGAGCAGCCTCAACCATTTTGATTTACTTTTATTTTTTGTTTCCAAAACAAACAGCATGGATTTTAGAGAAAAACGCCTCTTCCTCTTTCAAAATAAAAAGTATGCTGAATATGTACACAAGGCTTTTTTAAAAAAATGTTGACATAGTCTAGGTAAACTTCCATGGTGTCAATATACTTGTTTCCAAACTTTACCGCCCTTTCCCCTAAAAGAACATAGGTTCCTTCTTTTACACACTTGTGGGATTAAATAAGAATAGCATATATACAATAGTCTCCACTCTCCATGCTCTAACCTAGCAGCTAGCTATATCTTCTCTGCTGTCTTGTCTCCTCTTTTTTCCTTTTTCTCAGCTAATTTCCGACTTGCATAAACTTCTAGAGAAGCGCAGCTATCAAGACGAGCAACTCAACCTGTACCTTGAGAGATGTTGACTGTCGTTTGAGCGTCGTAACCGTGGCGCGCTTTTTTCTCTCCACAACGCGTTCGCGACGAGATCACGACAAGCATCGTGTCGTGTACTAATCGTATCGTGAATGTGTCGTGAACGCATTGGGAATGCTATCGCGGTAGGTGGGTGCAGCCCTTAAAGCTAGGCCTAGGTCAGTAGTGACCATCTTCAGAGTGATGGTTCTATTGATAAGCAATCTGCTGTGAAAATTTGACCCTGTTGTTAGGCGACCTACCGGTAGCGGCATCACTTTGAAGATGACCACCGTTTGGTTGAAGGTGGGTTGGGTAAACTGTCTGGTCAGTAAATTTACTTGGTTTGTCAAAAGTTTAAAATTCCACTGCTTTATTGACAATATTTGCCAGCTTATTTACTGCTGGCATGTTTCTTTTGATCTTTTGAGGGCTGTATTATATTTTACCAGGGGTTTTGTTAATTTTTACTTAAGGCGGCCAGAAATATTTCACAGCAGGTAACTTCGAAAACGATTACTTTCCACCCATATCCATAGGCGGATAAAATCCGCCAACAGACGGCAATTTTTACCGGTTACCTGCTATTAACAAAACCCCTGTTTTACAGATTCTTAATTTTTATTTTTATAGACTTTTTCAAGTTATAATGAGGGCACAACAGTTTGCAGACCAAACCTCATCTCTAGTACCATTCAATGCTGCTTCACTTCAAAGTCTTCAACGCCAGCTAGGGAAGGGTAATGATGCTGGGGCATCAATGTATGGAGGAACAAGCGCAAGTAAGATCTGGGGTAGATTGTTATAAGTTGATCTTCATATATTTCGTCTTACTGTAGTTTCCTAAGTTGGTGTAGGAAGTCATTTTTCTTCACCGTTGCTTTACATTATTCTGGTGCAATGCAAGGGTTTGCAATTTCTGATGACTTTGTTCTGTCCTTGAGATTTTGTTTATAAGGCCCATAAAAATAATTATTACTTTATCAACCTACCAAAACATAAAAACTGATGAGGGCAGGTTTTTTTTTTTTCGTCCAATGTTGTAGTTATCTCGCGTTGAGGTACTAGATCGGCCATCATTATTTTAGACTCGCGCAAATACAACGCAGATACCAGTGCACCAGCCTGCAGCAAATATTGATCATTGTATGCATATTCCGAGCTGTGTACATCGTTGTGAGCTGGAGAATGGAACATATTAATTTATGTTGTAAAAATCCAAAGCATTTCATGAAAAAAAATGATTGTTTGAACAGTAAAATGAGTAAAAAAAAAAAAAATGGGATTTTCCCAAAATTGATGCGTGCATGGATGATAATAATAATAATAATAGACATTTATATAGCGCCTAAGATACCTATTAATATTAATAATCTATGCTCACTAACCATTAGCCAAGTCAGCAATGGCTACTGGAATTCTTATTTGGCTAAAATAAAAATGATCCCTTCCGCCAAATTGGCTAAATGAAAATTTAAAAAAAAAATTTTGTTTTGTTGCCTTTTTATCGGTTTCATAATTTTTAAAAACTTTGCTAAAGAATTTATAATTTGGCTAAAAACAATAGCAGCCTTACCCTAGAGGGAGCATAGATAATATATAGTATATTCAAACATAATTCTCAAACTTTAATATAAACAATCAGAGCGCAGTGGACGAAAGTTGACCAGAAGCAAGTACTTAAACATTAAAAATCCTTGTAATTTTTTTTTAAATTGCTTTCTTTTAAAGTTTTAAAAGTAGTAAATGATTATAGTATATTTAAGACAGGGTATGTAGTGCTTAGAGGTATCACTACATAGCCTTTTGTAAATCCAGAGTATTACCATACTAACTTGGGAGTAAGCCTACCCAACATTAGAGTTTTACACATAAGTTAATTGCTCTATACATTTTCTAAATGTGAGTGTAGCCCCACACCCCAAAAATTGACTGGTTCTATGTTCAAGGTTAGTGGGCATATACTAGGTCCACATCACACACCCTTATGGATTTCATTTTCAATGTAGTTTGGGCTATTACCAGGGCCGATACACCATTATTATAATATTTATTATTTAACAATTTATATCTGTAGATGGAAAGTGGAATTGGCTTGTGCGTGGACAGGTTATGGAGGTCATTGAAACAGCAACAGGTCAACGATTGGCATCATTCTGCTTCGAGAGTGAAAGGAAATGTGTGATTTCAAGCGTGAAAGAATACTGCATCCCGGGAGCTTCACAGTTACTTGTCGGGCTGGATATGCAATATAATGGAATGCTATGCATTTTAGATGTCACAACCTCGCAGATTCTATCACGCATTTTATTCCCATATAAAGTAAGTGATGATAATAAGCTCGAATCAAGCATGTGTATAAGGTCTTCTATTTGTTCACGTATAGCATGTACTATGTAATATAGCCTGTCTCACTGGCCTTGCGGTGGTGTTTATTCACTTTTCCTTTTCTTTTAACCCTTTCACTGCTGGGCGTTAATCCCATCTGTGTGCGACATATTTGTGGGGAAAGTAGGTGATATTTTAAGTAAATTTTAAAAAAATACTAAACGATATTATTTCAAAATTATTTTTGTGTGTTAGGGTAGGCAAGGTGTTGGTCTATTGTGGGATGGGAAAAAATTGGTAATTTCCATAACGATGATGTCACGTGACGTCATGGCATCCAATTTTATTCAATTTTCATAAAATCTGTGAAAAAACTACTTTTTCTCAAAGAAATGTTTATTGGATACATTTTTTACACTGGGTTATAATGCAGACACATACTATAAATAAAAATATCAAAAGTTTGAACGATTTTTGTCATTTTATAACGAAATAGGCACAAATACACTTTTTCAGTACAATCATGAAAAAACATGAATTTTTAATAAAAAACTATAGAGGGCGCATATTCTGGAGAATGCATTTTATTTTTAAATTGGAAATTTGTCGTGGATGGTATAAAAACTAAAGAGGGCGTGTTAAGCAATATACAAGTACCTTAAAATAACGATTTATCATACCCCCCAGTAGTACCGGGTGCAGGCCGTTTAGTGAAATTTTATTATCCCCGGTAGTACCGGGGGCACGCAGTGAAAGGGTTAAGGCGCTATTGACGTCCCATATTCACTTATTTTAGTTTAGCTGTAAGGCCTGTTGAAACGATTCAAGCGTGACGATTTGAAAGAAAGAAATTACGTATTTTGTCTCTCCGTATTTGGCATGAGGGCGGGTCAAATAAATGTTTACTAGTAGAGTTGACCAATCAAAATGCTTCCCTTTCGTCTTTACAGCTAGGCCTAATGCCAGCCTACCACCAGTTGAGAAGCCTACCAAACAACCAATTATACCTGAATCTCACAAATGTAATTTTGTCCTATAAAAATTCAGTTCTTATTTCTCGTGCAGTTACAATCATCCATCACGTCGCCTAGGTCTGGGAAGGATTTTCTTTTCTCCATGGGTAGACCCAAAACCGCAAATGAAGGTCTTCGCTAAAGCCAAACTTTGTATGAGAGAGTGATTTTTTTGTTTTAATTCAGTCAAGGGTGACTAATTACAGCTGTATTTCTGTTGTGAATCGTCACGCTTGAATCGTTTTAACAGGCCTTACGACTAAACTAAAATAAGTGATTATGGGATGTCAATAGTGCCTTAAAAGGAATCAAGCAATAAAAGTGAATAAACCCGACCATAAGGCCTGTGAGACAGGCTATGTAATACTGTTTAGCTAGCCCTATTGTATGGGGTCATTCATGCATAGCATCCTTACAAAAATCATCTAAATCATCATCTACTTTCCCCATAAATTAATAATTGGGCTCAAAGTATTGTTGTGTATATTCGTAGAATATACCTACCAAATTTCAGTCAGATACACAAAAGGATAATGGAGGAGTAGTGATTTTATTTTTTGTCCAGAAAAAGGTGGTTAGTGGCTACTTGACCCTGTTTTACAGAGTAGAAATAACAGTCTATAAAACATGCTTGGATTTTGCTGTTAATTTGGTAGGTTAAAAGCTAGTTAATAGTTTTAACCATGCCCTGTTTGTCTATAGTCTTTTTGCCCTCAACTATTTTGTTTGCAATGTGTTTAGTAACCCTAGGATTGCTAATGAGGACATACTGTGAACAGCAGAGACGAGGGGGGGACGAGGTTAAATCTTGCTCAGATGCCCAACCCCTGGGGGACGCAACCAGATATCTGAATAGAGGGTGCGTAACCCGAATCTAGTTCATCAAGCAAAAAAAAAAAATATATTGCCTTATAATTGGGGTTATATTTGGTCCTTGAAGGGGGTTTTCAGGGCCAAAATATTCATATTTACCATATATACAGGCTGTTTTTATTGCTTTAGATCTCTAAAGGGAAGTACTCCGGTAGACAGGGTGACAATCATAGCAACAAAAAAAGTCTATCTGATTTTGTAGTTGAAGTGAATTTCAGTGGGGACTGTCCACCCTGAGTTACCATTGGTAACCATTGGAGGGACAGTCCCACCCATTTCCCCCTATTCCATCACCCTTGAACACTACCCACTGCCCTTGAACACTACGTATTCCAGGTACAGCCAATCAAGCAACTTGTACAGCTTACTGTAAACAGCACTAATTTCTTGGCCTAGTTCCGGAATTTTAGACGTTCCCTTCAGACTTTTGTAACTTATCCATATTGTTTATACATACCAAACAGATCCCTTCAAATTTTTTTTAAATTCTGTCTTGTGTATTAAATTATTTTTTTTATTTTATGTTTTTAATCAGGTTACAGCAATAGAACCGGTCACTTGCACAGGAGGAGTCAAGGCCCCAAATTTTGCCCTAAGTGACCACCTACGTTGCTTCTTTGGTATTGTTGCTGTAGGCACGGAAGGGGGTCATGTTTACCTCGTCGATCTTTGTCTCGATGGTGACAATAATGACTATTCAGAAGATCCCAGAAAAATTCTTGTCATATCGCCAGCAACTGCCAATACTGCGGAACTGAGGAGAAAAGCATTGCGCAACCGACATCACCTCTGTTTAGAATTAGGAGGTTTGTTATAAAATTGATTTGTTTAAAATACTAGGAAGTTTCCGCAACTTTAAGCAAGGACTCACTGATTTGGGCAATAAACCTGGTGTTCAACATATGAGGACCTTTTTGTTATGCTAATGAGTTAGTTAAACATGATCTACACATGCTCAGAAATTTATTATGGGATAGGTCATATGGTACCACTGTGTATGGGCCTTCATACTGGAGCAGCAAAGACACAGTATTTGTTTTTCAAATTTCTCAAATTTATCAGACATAATATTTACATTTACTTAGGTTTGTAGTAAAATTTTACCTTACTTTTTGATTGGAATCTTCTCACCAGTAAAACATGACACATACTTGTATCTCGATGAGGTCCACCTCTACCATCCTTCTACATTGAGTGAAGACCATTATCAATGAAGAAAAGTGCATTATTTTATAAAGTAATCAATTGGGCTATATAGAGTGCCTTCATGCATCAATTTAGTTGCCATAAAATTTGTTTTATTTCATCATTTTCTTATAAACTCAGTTCAGTTGTGAACCAATAGTTAGCCAAGTGGGTAATATGTTTGAATTGTAACCTTAATTTGAAGCACATGTTCAGTTCCCCTTCAGGATTATAACAAAATATGTTTTAAAATAAGCACACAAACTTTGTTGACTGTCATTGAAAAAGATGCATTTGTTTAATTACTGAATTACTTAGAGTAAGAAAGTATAATGCATACTCCAAGCAATGAGATACACGCCATCATGACAAGATTCAATATTTCGACATAAATTATGTCATCTTCAGGAATGAATTACTTAGATATCTATAGTACTTACCTATTATCTTATCTACCTATATGCCCGCTTATTTATTTGCCTACCTACTTACTTACCTACCTATGCACCTATCCACCTACTGATTTGCTACCCACTTACCTATCTACCTACCTACCTACCTAATGACTTGCCTACCTACCTACTTACTTACCTACCTGTCTACCTACTCACCTAATGACTTGCCTACCTACCTATCTACCTACCCATCTACTGATTTGCCTACCTTCCTACTTACCTACCTATCTACCCACTTTACCTACCTATCTACCTACTTTCTTACCAACCTACTTGCCTAACTACCAACCATCTTATCAGAGCTCCTACATTAGAACTAACAATAGTGTATTTGCCTACCTTTCTACTTACCAACCTATCTACCCACCTTACCTACCTATCTACCTACTTTCTTACCTACCTACTTACCTAACTACACACCGTCTTACGTATCAGATCTCCTACATCAGAACTAACAATAGTGTAACTATAAACTCTCAGTGCATGATTTATAATGAACCAAGACTAAGTAATTATACTTTACATTTATTTCAGATCATTTTCATCAGAATCGTGTATATAATTATTCCAAACCAAGTGGAGAGGTGCTTAAAGCATTCCCGACTGGTGGAGTATGTGTATCAGCATTAACCTACGTCCCGAAACTTGGATCTCTGTTTGTTGGCTTTGACTTTGGATGTTTTCAGATCTGGAGATTGGCTGCACCAATACTCGAGTAAGTTTAGAACATAATGTGTTTGCAATGATAATAATGAAGTTATAGATTATGATGGTGGTATGAGGGTGATGATTATGATGGTGTTGAGCACTGATTTGTTCTCCTAGGATTACTGAGGAGAGCATTTTTCTTAGTTAGAATGTCATGTGTGCCAATTTAAACACAAAATAACTTAATTAAAATGTCACTTGGGCTATTTTTTTCCCAATGTTCTTAACAAACAATAAAACTGTTCATATTGACAGTCTTCATTTTTAAGGCTGAAAAAACTTTGTGTTTGGCCAGCCCGATTGGCCTGAAATTTAAAAAAAAAACAGAAAAACAGGATGCCACTTTTTTTCTAACTATATATTTCCCAATTATATGGTTAAATACATAGAATTATCATTAAATTTGTAAGATATACATACTTAAGCTAAACTAGATATTGAACTCGTCCTGCGGACTAGTTAGCTGATCCGCGGTCATCCGATAGCCAACAGTGTCAACTAAG
>JAOTQE010020061.1:0-10698 GCA_025631205.1 Nesometra sesokonis | reverse complement strand
ATGTAAGTAGCCTTACCCTTGGTCTAATTATAGCCCGATTTTAATGAGGCAGGGTTGCCAGATTGGTAGCCTGTTGCAACGCTGAAATTTATCATTTTACAACAGTTGAAAAACTAGTGAATTACATGCCTCAGTGAATGTTCAATTATCTCATAGCGAGGTAAATTATTTATCTTTATATTGTGGGTTTATGCTAACAATGTCATGGGCTACTTAGTGATGGTCAAACATTTCTGATTGTGAGGTCTAGGCGCAGATTTTAAAGGGCAACTCCGGGATGAAAATTTCTATGGATAAATATATAGAACAATTAGTTACTTAACTGACAACATTTTACAACATTTGGACAACGAGATAATGCCGAATAACATGTTGAAAAGTGAGTCCTAAATCAAAAGTTGGTCTACCACTCAAATTACATAATGTTAAAAAATAGGAAAATTGGACATTTTGAAAGTTTTGTCCTTGAAAGCTAAACCACTTTAGAAACAACTCACATGAATGGAAAGATCATTCAAATTCACATTACAACAGGTATATTTTAATGTGACTTTTGATACGGTTTTGAAACACAACCCTTTTAAAATCTGTAAATTTTCCTATTCTTTAGCATTGTGTAATATGAGTAGTAGAACATGAAAATTCCTAAGGTTAGATTGACTGCTAGTCAGCAGTCTGTTAAAGTCAATGGTCCAACACGTTGGAATATTCTTATAGATACATCAGATTTTGTCACAAATTATAACTCTTTGACCTTGTTTAAAACAAAAATAAAACAAATTATATTGAATGAAAACCATGCGAAGTAAAGCAGAAACCCTTAAGGTGAAATTTTAATAACGATACCCTTGCGATGAAAATCAGGAACCATGCGACGATAAACACTAAAATTATAACTACATAGAAAACAATGTACATAATTACGTTTTTCCATTGTCATTTACGGTAATTTACTTGTACTTTATATTTAATTGTTCATTTTATATACTTATTTAATGTAAGTAGTATGTTTTTTGTATCAACGTCATCTTGTTTTTGTCATGAGGGATTACAGTGACAGATCTAAGTTAGGTCTCTATGTAATTTCTCGACCAAACTTGTTTTGTGATGTTTGATTTGGTCAATAAATGTTACTATTGAATCCACTTTTTTAAATCAATGCCTACTTTGGAAAGTGTTGTCATTCATGGTATAATCAAATTATCAAATGTTGTGAAAATTTGTCAGTAGGGTAACAACTGATTGTTCTAGGTGCATCCATAGAAATGTTATCCCCGGCGGTTATTGTTGCTATAAATCCACTGTCCTCTGTATTACTTCTTAATGCAAGTTAACACATCCTGTGGTTATTTGTGAACATATTTTTGTTTAACCATGCATTAAAGTATCCGCTTATCTTAATAAATTTAATGTGACTCAGACAACTCAATATGCACATTATCTTACATTTTGTAGCTACTATGCAAATTAGGTGTACAGACCAATGCTTATCGTTACTTGGCAACCAGTGTAGGTAGAAAGTTGATTTTTATACCAAAATGCTCAATGGTAATGATTACAGTATATTCCATCTAATAATCTTTCATCAAAAACGTTTTGTTTACACAAATGACTGAAAATGATAATTTGGCCTTTCACTTGAATTTGTACAGACATTTAACTTTTTACAATAAAATTGAGGTCAAATTAAGTATATCATTTCAACTGCTGCTCGTGCTACTTCATTGTGGTGTTAAATTTTTCAAATTATTACTATGATTTTTTTTTTCACTAAATTAAATGCAAGTGATACTTTTGAAATTTGACTTGATTTTGACTCGACTTTTGTATGTAAAACTATAAATCATGTGATAATATGAAAATACCAAGCTAAAGGTCAACAAGGTCTCTCCTGGTTACTTTTGGACAAAACATTTTGTCGTTATTGCGATATGAACATACAAGGTCAAAGGTCAATAAAGTCACTCCTGGTCACTTTTGGACAAAATGTTAGAGTAAATATAAACTCATATATTCTAAATAATTTAAGTCAAATTTTATGCTTCTATGTCCAGTCCTTATTGAGATATGGGAAGACCAGGTCAAAGGTCAAAGTACCAAAAATGGCAGTTTGAGTCTATTTTTTAACAAAAGGTCCCATTAGAGCAAATATAAATATGTACATTCTGAACAACCTGAAACTAGACAGGTTGCCAACTTTCATCAAAAATGTGCACACTGAAACCTATTGTATGATATCTTGCTCCCTGACTAGGTAAAAATCGTTTGAAGTTGAAATTCAATAGCTGTCACATTAAACTTAATGCTACCTTAACCCTATAAGAAATGAAAAGAACTGTGTTTTCAGAGAAACTAGTGACCGATTTTTAAACACATTTATTCAATCCAAGGGCCAATTTCGTCATTTTTCAAATTCTGGTACAAATTTAGAGAGTCATCTTGACATAAATCTGCTCTTAAAATCTGATTTTGGCAGCCATCTCGATTTAATGTTGAAGGAAGCCATTTTGGTTTCCAAACAGATTCCCAAATGTTTTCTTGTGATCAAAACCATGCGCCTAGACCCTACAATCATACAAAATGGCACCGGCAAATGTATGTTATTGTATGATTTTGGCTTAATTTAATCATTACTTTTCAGTAACGCAAAAACCTTAAATAGCCCCAGAAATTTTTGACCATCACTAAGTAGCCCATGATGTTGTTAGTGTAAACCCACAAATGAAAATAAATAATTCACCTTGCTATGAGATATTTGACCCTTCACTGAGGCATGTAATTCCCTACTTTTTCAACTGTTGTAATGATAAATTTCAGCGTGGCAACATGCTACCGAAATCCATGAATTTGAGTGATTTTTTTACCTGAAATCGGCAAAAACAAGAGTGCATTGTTTCCATGGCAACGAAGGACTGTTGATTTTTTAAATACTATAGTGTGTGCATTGGGGCCAAGTTGCTTCCACCTCCAGAACTTTGAGCAAAATCCATGAGATGGTGTGAACGAAAGTTTGTAAACCTAGAAAATTTTACTCTCAAATATCTGCGATGTAAACATGTAACGTTTGCGGTACACCACGTATGTAGTTGTACGCTACTCAACGTTTCGATCGATGTGCTTCGATCGTCCTCAGGATGGATGTGCTTCAATAGTTCTCACTCCTGAGGAAGATCGAAGCACATCGATCGAAACGTTGAGTAGATTACAACTACATACGTGGTGTACCGCAAACGTTACATGTTTATTGATATCTCACCATGCAAACCTTCAAGCAATATATAACTAAGACTCATTACGAGGCTTGGACCGTGGTGTTGTTTGATGTGAGAATAATTCTAGGCCTTTATCATGATTGAGCCATATACCTCAGGACTGGTAGGCAAGCATGTTAACCACCAAGCTACAGTGCCACTACATCATTATCACCATAGATTTATTATTTATGGTTGGATGATGAACTTAACATTGTAGAACTACAGTTCCATGTAGACGCCTACTATTTTGATTTCTGGGCCTTCATCACAAACATGCAAGTTAAATAATAATAACTGTTTTATAATTATTCTATTTTTAACATTCTTTTGTTATACAAATTATTTACATATGTCACACATATTTTATGTTGTCAATGTCTTTACATTTGGATTAAATCTACTTTTATTTATTGTTAAATTTAAAACTTCTATGAAAGATTGGGGGCGCAATTTTGACGTAGCATTAGAACGTAACACGATTTGATTGGTTTGATTCTGGAATAGTAGGTGCTTACATGGAACTACACTTTAAGGCTATTATTCTGTGGAAGTTCACCATCTAGCCATAAATAATAAATCTATGATTATCACCCAGTTTTATTACAAAAGTCCTTGATGCCACCACAAATTACTTCTTAAATTTTGAATTTGTTAAATATGACATTTATATATGGTTAAACAGGTATACAGGAAATACGCTTTTAAAATAGATTTTATCACCAAAATTATCTTTATCTATTATCTTTTATTACAAGATCCTCTAACGGCACTATGCATCGTTTTTCTTTAATTCCCCTCTTTATGTGTTAATATGACGTTAGAGAAAGGGTATAAATAGAAAGATGTGCTGTATAATGAAATAAGCTGATGTAGGGTGAACTAATAAAATTCGCATTGTCACCAAAATTCTCCAGTTTATTAAAAGATTCTCCAATAGCGATATGCATTTTTTTATTTGTTAAATATGATGTTTATAGAAATGTGTAAATATATTGTATAGATGTACTGTATAATAAACGAAGATAATATGTGCGGTGAGAAATGAGTCGCATTGTAAATGAGAACAAATTTAGATAATTTTATTTATTTATTTATTTATTTATTCTTTATTCATACTGTGACAGTTTCAGTACTAGTGTACTGTACTGATTTTCAAAGTTGTATAGTTACATCACATAAAGAAATAAAAATAAATTAAACTAAATATTAAACTTGATATACAATAATATAATACATAATCAACATGATACACCAAAGTAGGTCTCAATTAAATTTTGTAAAATTTATTTTAATTAATTTTGAGTGGCAATGATACTTGCATTTAATTACAATTATACTTTATAAATTTTATTAGGTCAGTTTTGATGTACGAAAGTGTTAAATATGTATATTTTATGAGATTACCAATCTTTTTTAGATTATCTTAGTTATAACTTTTCTCAAAAACATATTTCCATATAGGAACATTCAACAATTACATACCCACAGAGGGAGTGGCGTGATGTGTAAAAATGGATACAAATTATCCAGGGTACAAATAGCAACAAGGGTAGGAGGGTGGTCAAATTTAGCCAAATAAAATGAACATGTAATTGTTGAATGCCCATATTGAAACTTCAATTCTCATATCCTTGGACCAATTATCCTAGGAATATCATTTAAAGTTTAGCACATCAGTGCACCAGGAGATTGGCAGTTTGCTCTCAAAATTTTGGGGAAACCATAATCTTCAGCAACGAGAAAAATCAAATTTTTGCACAATACACAGTACTAAACGATGGCGTGTATCTCATAGTTTGGAGTATGCATTATACTTTCTTACACAGTACTAAAACTACATAATTTACTTTCATTGCATAGTTGCATTTTTTTTTACAGCCAAAAATAGCTCTCTCCTAATTAACTACCACCAGGCCCAAAACAATTTTGTTGAATGGCTTGGGCCTGGTACTACAGGGCTCATGCGCCTCTGCCTCACAGGCCTTATAGACAGGTTAGTCATTTTTATTGCTTGATTGCTTTTTAAGCGCTACTGACGTCCCATTCTCACTTATTTTAATTTCGCCATTGGGTCTACCTGGGCGAAGGCTTGGGTATTAGACCCTAGGTCTAAAGCGATTGCAACTGCACAAGATTGAAATAAGGACCAAGTTTATTTTATATGAATAGGACAAACTTACAATTGTGAGAATACTTTTCAGGGGGGTGGGGGGATTATGTGCTTGGTAGGTAAAAAGAAATAAAAATAGCATACAATTTCAAATAAAATTGAGCCCTCAAGCACCCCTTCAGGAAAGGTAGTATAGATGGCGGGAGAAAAGAAGGTGTGAAAACAACATACCTGCACAAAAAGCCCTAAAATGGGAGAAAGGACCTTTTCTCGCTTGTTAAATTCCATTGGGTTTCAGCACCCTTCCCTAATTCCTGGATATGCCTCTGGAGAATACACCAATATCTAATTTTTTTTATTTTCCATGCGACTCATTTTGTGGTAAGACGTCACATATGTGCTATTAAACCTGACATTGTTACCTTTACCTTTTAAAATCGTGACATTACAGGACGACATTGATGCGTAATCACCGACTGTTAAGGATCATTAGTCAACATCGTTTCAATTAATTTGTATAAATCTTTGCATGATACTCATTTCAATTGATTAAACATCCCGTTATCGTCAACCCAATATTGCTATAAAAATGTCATTAATAAAATGCCTGCATTATATGCTTCCTAATATTAAAAGGCAACCAAGTGTTTTGCACATCTAAACTGTTTTGTTATTCATAGTTTTTGAAATTTCATCTTAAACACAATTAAATTATTGGAAGAAAACATAGAAATTATTCAATGAAAACTATTAAGGAAAATGCTACAGATTAAATGGAAAGTCAATCTGACAGTAAGACGCAGACGTATAATGATACTTTAACAATATTATTCTAAAATAGATAATCAAAATATTATCCCCTCTTCTGTATCTCTAAATATATCTATATCTATAGTAGCTGTAGCTAGTCAGTGTCACCAACTATTCATGCATGCCACACCATCACTTTTATTTAGCCAACAAAACCGGGCTAGTATTCCTTTTCTACAACTACCTATACACGGCGATTGAAGATTAGAGTGCGGCTACTGATCCAAAACTATACAAGCAAGATCAGTGTTCGAATGAATTGGTTGTGTATTCTGCTTACTTTTATACTATTAGCATCATCTGCTATGTAAATTCAAATTTCTGCGACTACGCCTGAGGCGAAAGTCGTCTAGTGTAGTAGCCTGAGGCGTTATTCATAATTTGCATAACTCCAGAAACAAAAAATAATATATTGTATACAGTTTTAATAAGGAAGTAAGCATTTAAAGGTGTATTTATAACGATATTTTAATTCAATTTTAATGTTAATGTATTACCAGTTGATGATTAATTAATTGTTTCATATCTTGTAGAGATATTTAAAATGACACCATACAATTCTGGTTATCAGAAATTATATATGGAAAAAACAAAACAGAAATAGTCACAAACATGCGTGACAAGACCGACAGACAGACTGACAGAAAGACATTTTTGAAAAGCTGTTTATAGAGATGCTTTCTACGTCTAAAAATAGCAAACTACAGCTTATCAGCATTGCAGCTCCTGGTGCAATGCTGTTCTGGTATGGGAGTCTGGCCGAAAAGGTGGTTTTTTAAAATTTCAAGATGGCAGCCAGTCCATGTGTCATAGGGTGTCCATTTTATAAATCAGTCAGGGTAAGGTAAGGAGTATAAATTCAAAAGTTGGGGATGCTTCAAGGTTTGGTATGGGAGTGGCCAAACATCCAACAGGGTAGCCATAATCATGGGACATCCTACCTAGACTTGCCCCAAGTCTGTATTTTAAATTTTAAGCTTTGAGACACAATAGGTTTGAATCACAAATGCTCATCTGAGACACATTCGACCTAGTCTTTCCTTAAGTCTCTATTTTATATTTTAATAAGTAATGAAGTGTGCCTCCAGTGAATAAAGTTTTGGCGATGTTTTGCTATGAAATACAGACTTGTAAAGCAGTTAGATAAACCCAGTTGAGAATGGAAAGTGCAGGACAACAAGACATTGTAATTAACATGCAATATTTGGCTAATTAGGCCACTGAGTCAACCAACAAAGGTTCTAATTTTCGAATAGCGAATGATGCAGAGCCTGACATACAAAATTAGGCCATAGGGTATAATTAGGGACTAGTGTTCGCTGCGAACTTTCTAAGGTGCAAGTAGATAGGCCTACTACTATTCAATAGCAATGATAAAATAGCTACTAAGCCTAGATAACCACAAATAGTATGTTGTTTGGCATTGGATTTATGGTGGCTAAGGCCTACAATTTATGAATCTGTGGGTACTTGTACAACCAACATGCACAACTCTTCCAAATGGATTAGCCAATCACATGCAACTGAAACCAGGCAACTTTTGTATCTCAGGATCATATGCCAATGAAACAGTGGTAGGAAATCATGTGACATTGAAATGTTTGCCACAACGGTGATTCAAGCACGTATGATATCTATGTACTATGGAACACATTTGTGCCTGATGATTGTCTTTCCACGAATTAAATCCGAATCACCTTCTTATAAACCAAGACTACATCCAACCCACAACAGAAAATTATGGCACTAAATTTTGTTGACAAAATAGGAGAAATAAAAACATGCAACCCAACATTTATCTAGAATCTCAAAAATATTCTCACAAGAATTTAATCTTTGAAATGTATATTTTATTATTCTTAAGCAATTTAATGCTGGTGGTGAGATTTTGTTTTGTGGTCTCCACAGGAGCATATCCAGGAATTGGGAGAGGGGAGGGGTGTTCAATCCTGATTGGATTTTGACAATTACAAGCTAAAATAAGTCATATCCTTTATTTTATGCTTTTTTTGACTTTTCTTTTCCTCTGACATTAGGTTTTTTTCTCTGAAGGGAGGTGTTCTTTTCTTTTGAATGGGGATTCTTGAGGTACAAATCTTCATATTTATACTTTAGTTTTATTGTTTTGTACCGAGGGTGCTAGAAAAACTTTAAGCATCTCAACGCCCCAGATACACCACTGCTCTGGTGGTTCTTCGGTGGTGGTGGTTGCTGCTGATCTTTATTTATGTTATTTTATTTATATGGAGCTTTTACAAAGCCCCTTACATCATATACAAATAGAAGTTACACAAAAACATTGGAATTTGCAGCCAATCTAAAGCATGGACAAACAAGTATTAAATCTAGATTAACTTTAACAGATCCACTTGACAGTATGGAAAAATGTAGAAATTGATGCAGATATGATCTGTAAGTTGCAATTTAAGGTGTTAACACATGCAGCGTGCAGCTAGCGTATGACAAAAGCGTGATCTACTGTCAAAAATATATTCCTCATGCTCGCCTCGGGTCATCAAATCGTAACGTTTTAGTTGTGCCTCCTACCAACACAAAATCCTATGGCTAAAGGTCTTTTTCATTTTCTGCTGTCACCCTTTGGAACTCTACCTAATACAGTCATCGAATCTTCCTCTACTTCTGCTTTTAAGATAAATCTCAAAACCCACCTATTTAATAACATGCGAAGCGCCTTTGATTCTTACTATGGTTTAACAAATGACGCTACATATACTATTAATTATTATTAATTATTATTAATTATTATTATTATAAATTGTTAATTATCATTATTATATAATACGGTACATCAAAAGATACATCAAAACTGCAAATTAACAATCTAATGACATTCAAATCTGCCATGGACACTACAGTTAGTAACGGATTCACCTCACTTTGTAGAAAGATCTTAAGTTGACATTTAAAAAATGCAAGTGTGGGTGACAAATTGCAAGAGGCAGTTCATTCCACAAGTAGTAGAACCTGCGTTGTAATGCCCTCCCACTTCCTGTCTTTTTCTGTGAGACAAATTTCCATTTATAAACACACTTAACTTGTTTACCAATTGTAAGGATATGCACTGATACATAATTGTTATTTTTCAAAAATGTATACAAACAATTTTCATTATTATAAGGTCTGTTATTGATATTAAATAATAGTTGAGCTAAATTGTTCAATAACTCTAATGGGAAAAACTGCGTAGGCTTTGATTATATTGATTTCATAAAAACACGTTCGCATCATCATGACGTAAACACATGCCCTTGATGATTTGTTTGCATGTAACATATTCAAACGAAATCAAATTATCATCATCATTATCATAATGAATAAATCTATTTTAGGTAAAATGTCAACATCAACATTTATTTGTCTATCATAAATATTGATCTGTGCAAAGTGTGAACACTGATAGAGGGCAGTAGACAAGTTATGGAAAAAGTTCCAATTACTTTTAAAGAATTCATATAAAACAAACTTTTGTGACATACATATTACCTCCCATTCCCGACAAAAACCACTGCAGACAACACTAATCTACAAATCTGGTCTCATAAAACAAGTTTTTCCAAAAAGAAAAAATCCCTGAACATTCCATCTAAAATTGTCTTATATTAGGCCTTCTTCATTCTATCATGTAATAATAATAATAATAATAATATGTGACATTTATTTATATAGCGCTTATTGCCAAGGTCTCTAAGCACTTCACAATTATTATCCCCAGTCCTTGGGACAAACACCTATGAAATACAATCCATTCCACAATGTTGCAGCCGTAATCAGTGCATATGGCATTTCTTCCTCCCAGGTACCCACTTATAGTCCTGGGTGGAGAGAGGCAACATGGATAAAGTGCCTTGCCTGGGAACACAAACAGTCGACCAGAGTGAGTCTCGAACCACCGACCTCGTAATTGGAAGCCCGAAATGCTACCGCTGCGCCAACTGCTTCCACATGTTAAATTGTAAATCAACTAACATTGAAAATGGAAATATTATGTGTAATTTACTGTTGGCCTGATAAATGTAAATTCCTGCTCTAAAAATAAAACTAAATCATGATGATACCAAATAACAACTTCAGAATTCTGAAGGCTCCCAAGAGCAATTTTTCTTGATAGGAAAAAACTACTTCATTGTAGATAAGCATCACATTTTTAGTAACTTGTATTTTGACCATCCAGCCGAAATCACAAGGAGAGTGGCGTGGTGTGTTGAATCGAACCATGGACTAGCGGTCACGGTTCAGCGCGCAGCATAGTAACTTCCACCAGCTAAACAAACTGAGCTACCAGCTAAACCAACATACGCATAATCTGTTATCTTGAGTTCTTCCATGTAAAGGCAGAGCTCCCAAGTCTCACTATTTTCCAGTCAATCTCACTCTTTCACTATTTTTGACATTTTCTCCTATTTTTGACATTTTTCCACTATTCTTGCTGAAATTACACTATTTTTTTCTGAAATTACACAAAAAACCAATGATTCTGTGTACACAATACCAGACCACAGATCT
>JAOTQE010020039.1:0-10699 GCA_025631205.1 Nesometra sesokonis | reverse complement strand
TTTGAATAATTGTAATACAATAATTTCAGGCTCAATGTCTGCCGTTTGTAATTTTTGTATGGTATACCTTAATAAATAAATAAATTTAAAAAAATATATGAGGCTAGTCATGGCAAAACCACCAAGTTGTCGCACAGAGTGTTATTGAGAAATAATAAAATTAACAACAGGAAATATAAACAAATACAAAGGATTTTTTGGTATATTTTGTCCAATAACTTCAGTTATAGATGCCCAATTTTGATAATTGACCCATCATTTTAAAGCGTACGAAATGTTTAACTTGGCTATAATAAAAACTCAATTTTCAATTGTCCTACATCTTGGTGGTTTTGCCGTAACATGCCTCATATTTCCGATAAAAAATAATAATTTTTTGTGAAATGGCGCCTTATTAATTTTTTTTTTAATTTCGTGTTTTTCACAAGTTTAGCAACAAACCTTGATTTGCGTCTCTTTTGTTATAAAATGATGAAAAAAATTCAAACATTCATTTCATGTATCATCTTCATTATCCATCGCAAAAAAGCAGACACCACAAATATTTCTTGGAGAAAAAGTAGACTAATTTTTTGTAGTAAAGAAGGGAAAATCCAATATGGCTGCCATGACATCACATATGGAAATTGCACAATGTCTCTTATATTTTTATAGGCCCATATATTTCCCACCCTAGCACACAAAAAGAATTTTTAAAATAACCTCTTTTGGTAATTTTTGCCATTTATTTCAAAATCGCATCGTTTAGCATTGTTTAGCAGTGGAAGGGTTAGGTTAGGGTCACCTTGGTGTCTAAATTAAAAATCGCCCATGAACATTGATAGGAAATTAATTTTAGTTTCTTTGTACAGAATTTCATTCATGTTTGTTCAAAATGGGCATTCGCTTTAAAAGTTCCGATCACAACAAGAACAGGGATGAAGTTCTAAGGTCTTGCTTCACTCTGACCAAACAATTATGACACTTGGAATGACGACTCAAATTAAATTACATAAACAACTGATTTAGCAGTTTTTGAAAAGAGTACTTTTTCGGCAGCCTCTGTATTTCTGTATTCGTCTTTTCCTCAGTTGATTTCATATTTTTGTAACAGTATTATGCTAAATTTTTGTTTTTAATAAAACAAAACCATACTTGTATGAATAAACACTGCATACGATAAAGTATTAATTTTCATGGTACCTTAATTTCTGTGATTTTAATGTGCAAAGGGAGCTACCACGAAAATCAAAACATGAACATTTATTTCCATTAAAACTTCAAGCAAAAATTTAAATTTGAGAATAAAAATGTGCAAAGATTGAAATTGTTAACCAAACTGCGAAATTTTACAGTTAACTAGCTTCCCATAATGGACCTTGCTTGTCAAATATATCAGTGGAAGAAACATCCCCAACTTAATAAAGAAAAAAAATACTGCATTTGTAATACATTCCAACTTATTTACCTATTGTCAAATATACTGTTGCATACATTTAATCAAAATAACATAAAAATTGCTACCCTGGAAATGTTTGCAACTAGCGGAAAAAAAAATTAGGGTCCATGCATTATTGATGCAAGTATGGCATGTTGCAATGTTTGTACTTTATTGTGAATTTTGATCTAATATATATTTAAATGTGATTTATTTTTTACTAATTATTGGTTGATTATTTTACTAAAATTGTATGTCATAAATAGTAAATTGAAATTTGTATGTATAGTATAAATCATGTAATGTCAAATGATGAAACAGTAAAAATAATGATAGAGAATGTCAGCAAATACACAAGCCGCAATCAAATGATGCATTTAATCATACAAACATAAACTTAAGAGTACTGTGCTGCTTATTTCGCAGTAGGTGGCGCCGGTTTTTTGTCAATATTGGTCATTTTATGCCAGATTAATTTTTCTTTTAATCTTATTCTTTGTAAGCTTTTTGCAGTGAGCCAATTTAAAATATAATTTACAATCAGAATGTACTAATAACATAAAAACTTACAATATATTACTGTAGTTGTCACATTTCTATTTAAATACCATGTAGTTGGCGCAGAGGTTGAGTTTCAGACATTCAATCATGAGGTCTGTGTTTCAAGGCTCACTCTGTCAGCTGTTTGTGTTCCTACAAGACATTTTATCCACGTTGCCTCTCTCCACCCAGGAGTATAAATTGGTACCTGGGCAGTACAATTGCCATATGCGCGGATTACAGCTGCAACATTGTGGAATTGTTTTCCATAGTTGTTTGTTCCATTAACTGGGGGTAATAATTGTGAAGCACTTAGAGGCCTTGGCAATAATCTCTATATAAATATCACATTATTATTATTATTATTATTATCATTATCATCATCCTCATCGTCATCATCATCATCATCATCATCATCATAGAGATACAGCACCATTATGAAGACAAAAATCAGCCATGCTTCTTTACATATGATCAGTAGACTACAGCATTTTTTCATTACTGATTGCAATATATTACCACCTTTTACCATGGAGGAATCCTCCATGCTTCTACATAGTACTCTTTGACAAAAAAATTTAAATAGTTTTTTAAATAAATACACAAACATTGATTTTTAAAGACTCATTGTTATTATAAAGAAAGTAATTAATTTTCATCATAATTAAAGTCATTTCAGCATATATACAAAGTTCATTTCCATTAATAGTACAGTAATTATTAAATCATAGAATTCTAAAAAAAAACAAAGCAAGCAAAAAGAAAATTTCGCATGTTAATGTTTGTGCTGGTTTACTATTTAGTAACACATACAATAAATATATGTGCTTCATAGAAATTTTGAGCCAAATAAAGGCAAGCTAAAAATAATTGTATGTCAAGCAAAATATTTTTTTTCTTTGTAATGTTTATTGCTAATTTGCTTGGGTATAGTTTAATAGATCTGTGACTTGTTGTTTGTTGATAAAAATTTCTTTGTTTCCTCCTTGCATTCGTAAAGTTCCTACTGACAAAATTCTTGCCCATCGAAAACGTTAGTACTGTACATTTTTCTATATTTTGTATTTACTCTTTTCTATATTCTAAATATTAAATTTGTATTATGCATGTAGGTAAATATTATACAATTCTTATATCTTAATGTAGTTTATATTGTAATGTCATCCTATTGTTTAAATATCTAATTTTATCTGTGTTATCTGTTGAATCTTCACAAAAATGATAGGTCTATTTTATGTAGTTATCTTACATTTTTCTAAACCTAAAAATTCTTTTAAGGTATTTTCAAATAAAACCAAAGAAGTAAATTAGACTTATACTACTAAAGACACTTGGTACTTGGTCCATCTTTTATGGAGACATCTGATGGCTATTTACATGTAGTTGCCATTTGAATTATTAGTACTACCTTTAATCGTACCATATTTTATGACTGACATAATTCCTTCTTGCAACTTGACCTGTTCTTTTATATTTTATCATGGTTGGTAATATAAAATTTGTGCATGTATACATCGAATGTTCGTTTAATACTAATATTATGTATGTATATATTTACCATAGATAAAATATATTTATTATGAATGATTTATCTATAGTGTAGCAGTTCATTTGCCAGTAAATCTATGAATTTCTTAATTATTGAATTTTTTATGTGAAAAATTGTTAATCATCATTTTGGTTTTAATACATTGTTTTGTCCGGTTTTGTTGGTTTATTTAGAATCCTTTCTCTTTTGTTCATTGATTTCATTAAAGATCAAATCTTACTACCAGTAAGGCTTTACCTTATCAGGATTTTTAGCTGTGATAGGTTATGCCCAATCAAAGTAGAATAAGCCAGATCAGTATCTTGTGTGAAAACAGGTGATCAGGATGGTTAGCCATGACATGTTATAACCAGAGTAGGTTAAACTGGATTGTTATCTTGTGTGTGAACTAGTGAACAGTCAGTAATTTTCTTACAATATTGTCCCCACATGAACTGAACTATATGTCCTTCCCCAAAATAAATAAAATCGAAGGATAAGATATTCACCCAGCTGTATAATGCATAAAATTTATCTACCTAACCACCGGTTTAAGAAAATGTAAACGGTCAACATTTGAATCAAAATTTTTCAGTCTACAAAAGAATTGTTTTACAATTTGGAAACAATTGCCACTTAGGATCGTTCTTTCACCAAGGCTTTTCTAGTTAGCGATGATTCACTTCACAGTGGCCCCGGTGGTTAACCGTTTTTCAATTATTCACCTGGCGGATGGTTGTATGATCATTTTTTATCAGCATAACCATTTTCATTTGTGTTGGAAACCATCTGGCAGACATCTCAATACAAATAACTATAGTTTTAAAGAACTGAAAATTTTCCATAGAAGATGCTAGAAATATATTTTGTTCAGGATCTAAAACATGTATACCACAGATTTATAAGATTGTGTAATTAACATCTAGCATTTATATCTATTTTTAGGCCGTACAAGCAATCAGCCGCCCCTAGCCACGACAGATGAAACGTAAGTATAAACAGGCATGCATTGAATCTAAAGCATGCAGTAATGTAGATGTCAATTCATGGTTAACCAAAATTAATTATCAAATTTGTCCCAGTTTTCTCCCGAGTATGGTTTTTAGCCATCAAATTTACTGGTAAAAATTACAATTTACCAGTTAAAATTTTGTCTATTAAAAAATAATCATGATATAATTTTGATTCTCGTACATTTTTACCACTCTCTTAATCTTTAGTATTAAAGAGAATTCAGAAATGCACATAGAGGCCTATAGTTATGCAAATATTTAGGGGTAAAGCCAAAATCAACCCAAAAGCCATGCCTGACAAGTCAACTTTTTCGAACAATTTACCAGTATAAATTTTTCAATTTGTAGAACACTGTATCCCAATGCTTTCATGTTCAGACAAATTCAATAAGCTCTTTTATGGTTTCAACTACGCATGTGAAATTTCTAGATGATGGCAGGTCAAAGCAATAAAAAGATTCAAAACTGTATGTTTGGTTGGTTGAGAAGTTTTTGTTGCTTTGACCTTCGTCATGACTATGTGCAGTTAAAACCATGAATGGCCTTATAGTATTAAATAAATTCATCTTTTTCCAAATTAAATTTAAGTTAAATATAAATTGCCTTAGTCACATTTCGTCATCATACTCATTAGATGTACGTCCCCATTAGAAAGTTTTGTCAAGTCTTATCTGGTCCACTTGATCGGTTAGCTGTAAAGTTTATTTCTACCCTTTATAAACATTTAATGTGATAAAATAAAACCACCTTGATGTGATGAACTATTGAGGTGGTTAATTCAGAATTACCCTACATTTCTTTAAAAAGGTAAAATTCACCGAATTCTATAATGGGAATGCACATATGTTTGTTAACTTCTTCAGATTATGTTTCTTTACATTTTTGTTCAACATAAAACTTTAAAGAAACAAAAAATAAGAAAATCAATATTATTTTGTACAGTGAATGAACATATTCTGTACAGTAAATAAACTTATTTAATTGAATGCCCATTAAATATTTGACTAAATAAGTCTCATGCTTTGATCATACCTTAAATTTAATTGAATTTCACTCCATATTAAGTAAATCAATCTCATCTTATACTTTGGTTGTACCTTCAATTAGCAAATTTAATTGAATTTCATTCCATATTTTAGTGAATCAATCTTGTCTCATGCTTTGGTTGTACCTTCAATCAGGGTTCATACGCGTCCTTGAATTCTTGAAAGTCCTGGAAAAAATAAACATGCATTTCCAGTACTGGAAACTCCTGGAATATGCTAATTGTCCTTAAATGTCCTGGAAATTTCATGATGTTGAAATTTAGTTGAGGTAAAACATGGTTCATCATTAAACTCCAAAGGATCTTTTTTATTTTTTTGAACCACACATGTCAAAACCATTGTTTGAGCGTCCTTGAAATTTATAAAATATAATCTGGAATGTCCTTGAATTTTACTTGTTTTAAGGTGTATGAACCTTAAATGAGCAAATTTAATTAAATATGTGAGCTAATGAGTGATTAGCTCATGCTGTAAACGAACAATTTAAATTTTATTTTCAGCCTATTCTTGAGAATCTCTTGTTTAGCTCAAACCACAGATGTATTATTTTAACGGTTAGATAGTGAACTTTCATAAAATACATAGCCCCAAAGTGCAATTCCATGGAAGCGCCTACTATTGAAAGACATGTTCAGCATCCAAACAATCATATTGCTTTACGTTTTAATGCTGTTGCTACGCCGAAATTGCGCCCCCAATCTTTCATAAAAGTTTCTGATTTATCATTAAATGGAAGAAATTTAATCCAAATATAAAGACACTTGACAAGGTAAAATATAACTGATGACAAATGAATGATAAAAGGACAATAATTCATAAACAATTATAATTAACTCAAATAATAGACGTCTACATGGGATTGCAATCTTGCAGTGTTAAGTTCACTATCTATTCATAAATAATAAATCTATCTAAATTCATGTAAAGTTTAGCCATTAATCCATTTGAATACTGTATTTAGTAGACGTTGCTTGTATGAATACTCCTATATAGAATGCTGCGATTTCTTTGTAGTTCTGTTGCTTTTCAAGTTTGTTTTAATTTTCTTAATCACATGTTTTGTTGTTAGTGCATTTTGATGTTATCACACATTTTCCTGTTACATTGCATCTTATCTTGATTTGTTGTTGGCTCTGTTGAATTTTTGTTTGGTTTGCTGTTTAACTGTTTCGTGATTCACATGTAGTCATTGGTACATTGCTTGAAATGCATTTTCAGACTTTTCTCTGGGAAACTATGTATAAATACTTAGTATTGTTTATAGTAAAAATTAAGAGTGTATTGTATCCAACATAGGCAATTTGTACCAATAGGACAATGCATGCTAATCATGGCCTCAATTGTGGATATGTTATGGATTTTAGCTTGTTTTTATGTTCATATTAGTTGAATATAGTATTTTGATATATACAGGGTTATTAAATAGCATTAGATTGTAATAATATGGATAGCATTTTATCTGTGGGAATGTTCAGGACTACCTGTATATAGGAATGAAATGGAATGAAATATATCTGGTTAAAATTGGGCTGTCCAGAAACATCTAAAAACAACCAACAGTAGAATATTTATGTTTGCATGTTTTACAATAATCATATATACAATATGCAGTCAGAGGACAGACTTAAAAAGTATTAAACAAAGGACCATCCAAGAATTTGGTTTTTTTTTAAAGCTCAGTCTGGACTATCAAATTTCATTTTACAAAAAAAGTATATATGTACCCATATATGGTAATGGTATATCCATATATGGTATTGATGTGATGTCATCATGACCAAATTAAGCCATAATATGAAGTTTTTTGTCAAAGAAAATGTGATAGTGTGGACTGAGCTTATGGGATGTTTGCTGCTGGCAGAGAAGGGAGATATTAACACCCATTTTTCTCTTTGATGTATTCATCTTTGAATATACAGTGAAACTATTAACCGTCTCCTCCCACTGATGTGACCTTATGTGTGACCTCCATTTTGTGTCTCACACACGATGGATCACTATTACGTTTAGTGGCAAGCAATGTAAATAGATATTTGTAAGGTGTCACCACAAAATGAGTCGTGTTGTACAAAAATTCAAAATTACTTATTTTTATATTGTGATAGAAGATGTTATAAGCTTCAATTTGATTTTTGAATCAGGTTCGTAGGTAGAGTATAATCAGAGAAAAATAATTTTGAAATGTACACACATGAAAATACACTTTGGAAAAAAATCAACTTTAAAGATAGACAACTTTTGACTTCCTGTATGTTTTACCACTGATTTTGAAAACCTGCCTTTAAAAGATGCAGTTCAAAAACATGTTTATTATAAATAAACATAAACATGATGTTTGTAATTATAAAATTTAAGTAATAAACTTCCCAAAACAATGAAAATCTCATTTTTATAAAATTATGATTTCTGCCTATTTTTGTCAATATCTCAAAATGACCTTGCGTACAACACGACTCATTTTGTCACGACACCTCACATTTCACTGTATGCCTTATAATAATACGTGTAGCACTAACACTGCAGGGCTCACTACACTCTAGATAATTTATATAACTTCAATATTCTCCTGTTTTAGTTCATGTTTTAATTTGTTTATTCACGTTTACTTCAACTAATTTATTGCTTTTTTTTGTTTATCAAAATTTAAGTTAAATTTGAACGCTAATAATGTGATAATGTATATAATTTTTTTAATCTTAGCCTTTAATTTATAACTTTTATCATAGTGTATATCAAACAAAGATGTTTTTATAAAAAAATAAAAATTAGAAAAAATTATTTTGTAGATTGCAAAATATGTAATATAACAGTCAATAACCATTTTTTCTATGTAAAAATAAATCACCTTAAGTTTTGTAAATGTTAAAGTTAACAGCCCCAAAACTAACCTTTACAAAAACCTAGGTACCAAATCATTAAAATATTGTAAACCAATCAAGTTCAGGGGCAGATCCAGGATTGTAATTTTTTTTTGGGGGGGGGGGGACTAAAAATAGCTTGGAAATAACAGGTCCCCCTTTGCCTCTAAGGAATCTTCATATACAGTCGTTGTACATCTATTTTTAATAGTTTTTTGTAGTTAAAGATAAAAAAAATAAGATTCCAGGTCAATTTTAGGAAGGGATTAAGCCTGATAAGCTACCCCCCCCCCCCAACCCTTAAATCCGCCACTAAAGTTGACTGAGTAGGATTTAGTTCAGTTGTTTAAACAGGTTGATGTCACTGTGTTTTGCACAGGAAAGTGGAGACCTCCTAGTCCCTTGTTTGATCGGATACATTGCCATTTTTTCTGAGTTCGGGCCGAAGGAATTTATTGTGAGAATGACATTTAGCCCAGTGAGAGTGGCATTTAACTCAGTTGAAACTGGTGGTAATTACTGTGTAATAAACCGTGGAGACTTTGTTTAACGTTAAGTACAATTCACTACAGTGCACCGTCTTTCGATTAGACACTACATAATTGGATCCGTGCATAACATGGCTCATGTGCACATTAACATTGTACACTCGGCATACTGCTCAGTCACTCTCTTCTGGAATTAAGTAAACTTCAGACTTTCGTCTGTTATGTTTGGTGGCTCACAAAACCGAATAAATCAAATCAAAATCAAATTCTCTCAGGAGTATAAGGGGGTACCTAACTGAACTGTCCAGAGAACAAAAATCCAGAGCTCCCAAGTCTCCAGGATTGTCCTGGAGTCGCCAGGAATTTTGGATCATCTCCTTGTCTCCCGGAATTATCACAATTTCTTTTAGTTTTCTCAAGAAAAGGTTTTGTGGAAGTTCCAACTTTGGACCCCACAAAATGGATGGTCCAAACGGTAGTTGTTTTAGGGAATCCTGTCAGTATCAGCTTCTGTTATACATCAGCACAGCTTTAGCTATTCATGTCACTATCAAATTTATTACGGTATTTTTCTACTTATCCATGATATGACCAGAAGTACTCCAACTGTGACAGAGCCAAGCCAGAAGAGGCCTAAGTTGCAAAGCTTGTTTTCCACAATAGGCAAAAAAAAAATGTTAAATTTTTTCAAAAGTTGTTTTTCAAAAAATAAACATTCCATTTTCATACTACATTAAAAACTTTAATATAAATGATAAAAAAATGTTAATAAATGCAATCTAAAATGACACTGCTTGTTACAATGTACAATTTTAAAATGCAGTTTTCTCAAAACTTAATTCTGAATTCAAAACTGCAATTGTACCTAACTTTGCAAGGAAACATTGTATTATTCAATTTAAAAATTGTTTTTTGCACGTGAAAGAAAATAAAAATATGTAGTTTTATAATTTATAATGGCTCAATTTTCATTTTTTTCAACTTACCCTCCTTTGGCTTGGCTCTGCCACAAATTTCATACATTTGCTAGCAACAGAGCAAAGCAAGATTGTTGTGTTCTCATCCGTAATCCTAGCCCTAAACTGAAATCTATAGATTAGACAAAACAATGCCTACTGTACTTGTGTTCATAATTGCTTATTATCCTTTCTACACTAAATACCGGAACGGTACTTTAGAAAAGCTCTGAGAGTGTCTCCGATGTACAGAATCCATTCAGATCAACTATAAACACTATCCTTTTCATGCTCTGTATAATTTGCAGACCAGTGATCTTCTGTTACTAGAAGATGATCATCACAATGAAAAAAAAATCATAATAAAATTTGAATTGATATTTATTAGTATGTTTCTTTTAATATTTTGTTAAGTAATCATTTGTAATAAAATTAAAACAACTAATATAATGAGCTTTTGGCCTTAACGCAGCAGTTTGTTTGGAATTGACACTGAACTCTTGAGTTGACGCCCCGTTGTGTGCTAGTCGGTGTGAAAGGATTAAGGGTATGTTCACATTCATGGCTTAAGTGGAGCGTTTCACGACACAAGGCATGCATAAGTCACACATTTTTACCAAATTTCCGCCAGTGGGTTATTCTTTGATTAGTCATCTATAATTGATTGGCCAATGCAGACCAATTACAAATTTAATTGTGTGTGGCACAAGATCAATATCATTAAAGTGTACGAGGCGTAGCTCCATAGCTTACACTATTCTTGGGTTTGCAGGAAGTTACTCAGAGCTCCCAAGTCTCACTATTTTGGCAGAAGTCTCACTATTTTCCAGTCAATCTCACTCTTTCACTATTT
>JAOTQE010020017.1:0-10699 GCA_025631205.1 Nesometra sesokonis | reverse complement strand
AGCGGGAACAGTAATTTTATATATGGGGCCACTGTCACCGTCCTGTAGGCTGACTGTCTTGTAATAACTATAAAAAATAATAAAAAAATAAAAAACAATTGAAGTAGGCATAATGCAGTATAGATTACAGTAGTAGTTTTAATTAACATGACTATACAAAACATAACATTCTAAATGCTACCTAAAACCAAATATTTAGAAGCATCCACTTAAAAAATACCAAAAAAAACATGAATTGATAAAACAAAAGTGTAGGCCTAGGCCTAGATCACCGGAGCTTTTTCCAGGCCAAGTTATGTGGAGGCAAATAATATACGCTAGCCCTACTACTAGCTTACTACGGCACTGCTATCCAGCACGTCGACGTGAATAAAAGTTCACATTTATTTACGCCTTCATCATGGTTAGGCTTAGGCCTAGGCGAGAAAAACAGAAACTTTACCTTAATATATGATCTTCACTCATGTCTTTCTCTTTTTTTTTCTCTCTACGTACTGTTAACCAACTCCACCAAAATTTAACGGAGTATTTTGAACGTTAAATACAAACTCAACGAAAAAGTTTGTGTTATTTAACGTTTACCAATCGAATACGAAAAGTACTTAACAGATGTTCTGTTGAGCACAGAAGTTCCCATTCGAATACACCAATTGGTGATTCCAATTCCATGGTGTTTCGTCACGTGTCAAGTTTCGTAATGGTTCTGTGATATTCGCATAATATGGGATAAACTTTATGAGATATCCGCATGTACCAAGGAATGTTCGCATAAGTTCAACATTTGTCGGTTTGGGAGTGTTCACAATTGCTGAAACTTTATCCGGATCAGGCCTAACTCCATCCTGCGTAATAACATGACCAAGCACTTTAATTTCTTAAGTAACACACACTTGTTGTCATTCAGTTTCAACTCACTCTCTCTACATTTCTCAAAAACACTTCTTAACCTCTTTTCAAGTTCTTTCACTGTTTGCGCATGTACCACGATATCATCCATATATCATACAACTCCATCTAAACCACGCAACATATGGTCCATCGCTTTTTGATATGCTTCAGATGCACTCGATAAACCAAACGGAACTTTCAGAAATCGATAACAACCACGATGAGTGATAAAAGTTGTTAAATTGAACGATTCCTCAGACAGTCTAACCTGTCAGAACCCTTTTCTCGCGTCCAACTTTGCGAAAAACTTGGCTCCTTCAACAGCATTTAATATGCTATCAACAGTAGGAACTGGATGACGCTCACGAATAACGGCCTTGTTTACCTGTCAAAGATCAACACATAAGTGTACTTCATTAGTAGCTTTCTTTGGAACTAACACTATATTTGAGACCTAATCAGTCCCTTCTTTGACCTCTTCGATAACGCCTTCTTGTAGCATGCGGTCTAATTCGTGGTTTGTTGCTTCAATCATGCTATATGGAATATGTCTTAGTCATTGTGCAACTGGTGGTACCGCTGGATTGACTGTTATGGTGTGCTCATAATTCTTTATATTTCCCAGTCCTGTAAATAAATCTCTGTATTCTTGCTTCAGTTCAAATATGCACTTATCATCAGTTGATATTCTATTTACATCAGGTACAATGCGAATCATACCAAGTCTCACACTTGTTCTTCTACCTAGCAAGGATTCTGTTTCAAACACTTTATCTTCAATTACGTGATTGTTCCATGTTATGTTTGTGCGAAAATATCCTAAACAATTCAAAGGATTTGTCTGACCCATAAGCTACAAACCGCTTAGTAGTCTTTTTCAATGTAGGTGCACATTTCGGGTACAATTTCTTATACCTCTCTGAACTGATTAAATTTCTTTCACATCCTGTATCAACTATCATTTTTATCTTTTGATTGTTCATCTTCACAGTAACTTTACAATCATGGTCAGTGCTATCTACTCTTCCACAGAATTCAAAATCAGAATCTGATGATAACTCGTCACACGCACTTTTCGCATAAGTCGAGCTTGGATTACTATTCCTTACATTTCTAACAGGTTTTCTTTTGGTGTACGTTGGTTCATGAGACTTTTTGTTAGCATGTTTTGAATAACTATGATTTTTCCTTTGTCTACAGACATTGGCTAAATGTCCTTTTTTGTGACAGACGTAACAAGTTGCTTTAAGAGCTCCACACTCTTCAGATTTATGACCATCATAGCCACATCTAGCACATGGGTTTTTCACACTACTATCTGGTCTTTTATAGTTATTTTTTCTTTTAGTATCTTTCACAAAATTTACATTATTGTCCACATTCATCTGTTGTGCTTCCCTATGAGCATCCTCATAAAGTCTCGCTATCTTTAGTCTCGCTATCTTTAAAGCTTTATCCAAAGTTAAATCTTCTTTATCTAACAGTTTTTTTCTCTTCAAGGTTTTGACGAACAAAATCCAATCAACTGATCTCTTATCATCTCATCTTCTAGAGCACCGTAGTCACAAGTAAATGCTGTGACATACTCATCTATTGTTTCATTTGGTTGTTGTGCTCTTTGTCTCATTGTGTGTCTTTCTATAACCATATTTCGCTTTGGTGCAAAATGAGCTTTTAATATAGCTTTTGTTCTATCATAGGTATCTTTCTCACCTGGTAAATTGGCGAAAATACGTTGCACCGGAGCTCCTATGCAGTGTAACAACGTCGCACGCCGTACCGCGTCATCCCGTGAAGTGGCTAGCCCACTCGCTGCTTTGTATATTTCATACGAATCCATCCAACTAGCGACAAAGGGCGGCATCTATTGTTTGTGATGCAACAGTTAAGAACTCAATATATCTCATACATAGATTGCAGTAATCTGATTAGTCAAACAGCAGATAATTACAACCATCAAGTTCCCAGGGAAAAAGTACTTTTTTCCCTCAATGATAGTAACTTTTTTCCATTGCGATGTTCAATCTTCTAGGCCTATCAACCTAGGATTTTTGTTATGGTAATTGCGACCTCTATGGCCTTTGAACGTGCGACATGGTTCAGCGAACATCTGAGTGATGATAATCCATGGTTGAACCATGATAAACTAGCTAATTTTGACAGCGAAAATATTAAAATACAAATAAAATGTTTGTCTGAGCCTAGGACTATTATTTTTGAAAACTATTGCAATTATTGAAGTAGGTATTATTAAAATGAATACCCTGACCATGGGTAAATTTTAAGGTGAAGGTTGTACTTGTGGTGCCTTACGAGCTAGGCTTGGACTCCGAATCTAGGTCTAGGCCCTAGGCTGGGTTAGCTGTATTTACAAGCAGACCATGCAACCTAGACCTAGGCTATTAGACTACACATGCACTTTCAAAGCATTCGTTTTTAAATGCTAGGCACGACCTAGTAGTCTAAGGAAAGTTCAATTTAGTAATTCTTAACTGAATGTACTCTATTCATTAGATTTAATTATTAACTCAATCAAGATTAAATAAATATATATAGATTGAAAGTGATTAATACTCTGAATTAGAACAATCATAAACAAATAAAATTAAAGTTATAAGGATCCGGCACGTTTACGAGCTAGTTGGAGTCCGAATCTAGGTCTAGGCTGGGTTAGCTGTATTTACAAGCAGACCATCCAACCTAGACCTAGGCTATTCGATTTAGACTACACATGCACTTTCAAAACATTTGTTTTTAAATACTAGGCACGGTCTAGTAGTCTAAGGTAAGTTCGATTTAGTAATTCTTAACTGAATGTACTCTATTCATTAGATTTAATTATTAACTCAATCAAGATTAAATAAATATGTATAGATTGAAAGTGATTAATACACTGAATTAGAACAATCATACACAAATAAAATTGAAAGATTAAACGAGAACTTACCTGTTCAAAGTTTGATCGTAATTTCATGAAGTAATACAGGAGGTAAGATTATATGGGATATGAACAGCGCATGCGCGAATCAGTGTTGAACGGTAAGCATGGTAAAACTACAGTACGTACATACACGTACGAATAAGGACATACAGTACGTGGTCCTTAGGAAAACTTTACGATGCTTATAAACGGAAGTGAGCGTGGAGACATACAGTACAGTATGGTGCATACTACGAACTAGTGAATAAAATAACTATAAAATCGTATTATAGAAAAACAGTAGAAATACTACCACAAAAAACAACTCCCTACGTATTACGCAATATAAATGAGAAATTCAAGGAGAGAGGTGGATGGGCATATAATCTCACCTCCTTCATGAAATTACGATCAAACTTCGGACAGGTAAGTTCTCGTTTAATCTTTCAATTTCATTCCGTAATACGCAGGGAGATTATATGAGAGTTTGAACGTCCACGCTCATTCCGATAGTTGCAATACAAATTCAGGTAAATAAATACAAACTATCAGTCACGTTTAGTAATTTATTCAAACGGCGCAATCAAACCATAAAGCTACATCAGTTTATCTGTAGCAAAAACAAACATTCATGTCAGAATGATATTAACAACTTAAACAATATATGCAGACGTACTGCAATTCTGAACAGGCCACTTACATTACTTATTAGTCCTGTGGTTCACAAAGAACACAGAAAACTCGTGTGAGGTAAGACATTAAACTGTAAAAACAACCAAAGGGGATATAGCCTACTGCCAACAAGCATAGCCACTTAGGCTAAACAGCATTGATTTCAATCGCTAAACAAAGTTATACTGTATAACATATATTTCTATATTTTTAGAAACAGATTGAAATTATAATATTATTTATTACATTTGAAATCAGGACAGTATAATATGAACGATTTTAATGGGAATAAAAACTAATAAACCTATTTTCAAAATTTTACATTACAGTTACATTTTTCATTTAAGTCATAATTATTAGTCGGCGGTTAGGCATATTTATTATTTACATTCATACACTTCTTATTCAATTTTAAAATATCAAAATAATTTTCTATTAGAAGTGTCGCTCAATAAAGTACCAGTCCACTCGGAGTGCAAATAAAACTTCTAACATAAAATAGGAATAAAGGAGGTCTTTTTATAAATTAATATTACACAAAAAGTAATACAGCTATACAGTGTATCTTCAACATTCATGGCATACTCGACTGTAATTGTGTTAGGACACCACTGTTTTTCGCAAAGTTTACAGAGGCACCATCAGCTGCTGTTGCCATACAACTGCTTTCCAGGTTTAAATGGACCGAATCGCATTTTTCCATCAGTGACTTCAGGATAGCAGCAGCATTTCCCTGTTCGGGTTCTGTGATACTAAAAAATGAAATAAAAAATAATAATTGCAATGTTTTATACCTTATTTTATCAATTGCAAACCTTAATTATTATTATTGATGTTCTTTTATTATATAAAGATTTAATTTTTTAACTTTTTATTTAGAAGGTATCAATTCGTGTTTATGAAAAAATAGCATCAAATCTAAATGATTGAGTTAATGTATTTATTATTTTTTTTCGTTTTAAGTTTAACTTACCCCAAAAGTTTAATGGTTGGCAATCCGTTTTCAATCACTTTGATACTTATAACTTTTTCCGACAGGGATTTGTCGGCGCTGCCGTCAAATAAAAGAGAACAGTAAAATGGCATGTCCTTTTTGAATGAATCTTGCAAATTGTCATTAATAAAACCACCTATCTCTTTAAAAAACATTTGACAGGCCTTATCGTTTGCGTAAGTTTCTCCGAGGTCTACTCTGTGTTTTTTTTTTAATGCTCAGCAACACAGTAAAAGGTAGCTCTTTATAGGCAACTACATATGCCCAATCGATTAACTTGCACATTTTTTGGTGAGTTTTTTCATCCATTTTTTGAAAACCTTTTACTATCGCAGGGACCTCATCAACTGACGATAATGCCTTTACGGCCTTGAAATGAATTTTTGACTTTTTGATGGGTTACTGCAGTACCTTTTTTGACAATATATGTTCCCTTAATGTACACTTCCAGGTCACAAAGCTGCAACTGTCCAGGGTTACCAGATGGAGATTCATCTTCATAATGTTGTCTGCAAACATTACACCATACCATGTCAATGTAGCCTCCTGGTTGTGTTGAATATCCAAGCCAATTAAACCCCCAGGATTTAACCGTCGTTAGTTTAGTTTTCCGTTTTGGTCGGTCTTCGGCAATAGGGGGAACTGTTTTGGTAGATTGTTCATCGTCGCCACCCTCTTCTACTTGATCAGAAGTAGATGCTAATGTTGTTGCATCGGAAAATGCTAATGTTGTTGCACCAGTAGATGCTGATGTTGTTAATGTTGAACCAGTAGACGCTGTTGTTGCACCAGTAGACGCTGATGCTGTTAAACCAGTAGACGCTGATGTTGTTGCACCAGTAGATGCTGATGTTGTTGCAAAAATGAGTACCATGCGAGAGATCATGAGACGGACTCTAAATGCACAAGTCTCGCGCAGAATGCGTGAGACTTGGTATCTCTGGTAGGATTATTAACATAGTGTATTATTAAGAGTTACCTTTTAATCGTGTCAATGAAGAAATACAAAGGCAGTCTCTTCCGCTATTACCGTGTAAATATGGCTGACGAAAAAATGCGCTGCTCATGCGCACACTGTTGGTCTGGGCGCCATCATACTGAATCTAGTTTTATGGTCATGATGTTTTGTCAGTATGACATAAACAACTTGTAGTTTTATATAACAAGATTAATTCTTGTCAGTGTGAAAAGAACATAGAAATTGTTTATGAAATTTTGGACCCCTGCTATAATGATATATTAAATAGTTTTATGTTTTTTTTTCAGGTTATGAAAAACTTAGCAGCAGCTAAACTATTGGGATCAACAATTACCAGGAGCTTCTCTGTAACAACTACCACGGCTAATAAATGTTACGAGCTGCGGACATATGCCATCTTACCGGGTGCAATTCTTGACTTTGTTAAGCTAACCAATGAGCATATGCACCTACGTATTGCTCATTCTAAGCTGGTTGGGTATTGGCTGGCTGATCTGGGAGCACTGAATCAAGCTGTTCATATATGGGAATATGGTATGACGGAATATTTACCTTAGAAATTATAAAAGTGACCATGGCATTCCAGCTTTTTTCAGGGGGTGCGTTTTGGGGAAAAACACTCTCCAGGAGAAGATTCAGGATCCAGCGAAAGGGATGGGGCCCGCTTTCCCATATCGAAGTGGGTGTGGTACTGGGTTTTCATGTAACAAGCAAAAAAATGGTTATGTTCATCCCGTTTTTTTGTGTTTTGGGCTCTTTTAATATGTGCTTGATTGCTATGCATTTATTGCTGATAAATAAATGATTCACTTACTCAGAGACAGAAATTGTAGACATACAACGTTTCGGCTCCTTCCACTAAGTCATTGTCTTTTGTCTTTAGCTCACATAAGTGGGCTAGGAATCACACCAGCTCTCAAATTTCCTATTTCTCAGCCTCCAACACAACAGGCGTTTCCATCTGTCACCTCTGTGCCTATAACCTGTTAAGTCTATAATAAGAGACAGACATATACATTTGTAGATTATAGGGCTATCGGTGTACTGCATAATCACCACTGGAAGGCCTGCAATTAACTTGCATTGCTTTAGTTTATCCAGCTTTATGATGGGTACCGATAAATTGCTGGAAAGTAACCTGCGACGGACTAGGTAGAGTACAATACTCTCATCTGCTTCATGCTACTGAAACTGGAAATAAGATCCAGCACTATGAGCCTTGGGTTTGGAAGAATGATTTACTGCATTTCGAAAATGTTTGGAGTAACTCATTTTATTAGAAAAATACCCAAATACTATGTGGGTTTATGCCTAAGTCAGTATGGTGTACAAGTAGACAACTTAGATTTTAAGGAGATTTTCTCATGGTGTCTTGCTCAACCATCAACTGAAGTGCCTCATTGATAAATCTTTGAATGTAAATAGTTATCCGTAGTGAATAAAAACCATATAATAGTGAATTTATTCCATTCCTCTATATTTCCACACTTAAATAAATGTAACTTGTTATCCTTATCACAGATAACTGGACTCATCGTAAAGAGGTTCGTGCTAACTTAGCTGCTGATCAGAACTGGCTAGATACTTATCTCTTAAAGATGACCAAGATGTTGGCATGGCAGGATAATGCAACTATGAACCTAATGCCCTGGTGCTCACTGGAATCTCAGCCTCGTAAAGAAGCTGGTAGTAAAACAATTTTATTTTGCTTAATTATCAATTTAGCATAAACAAGATAATTACAGTGTATTGATACTTTTGTTTACAACTACCACTTTCCATTTAACTATCTCACTTATTTATTTCATATAACCCATACTAACTTTATTTGAGACATTTTAGTCTAGGAGCCACGGTCCGTTACATTCAGATGTTGGTATTTTTGGAAACCTCATGATTTGGAAATTGCCATAGGATGGATTGTAACTGCTGGAGAAATGGGTCTTCTGAGGTCGTTTAAGGTCAATCCCTGTATGATGTCATATTTTGTAAAATTGATATATTTGAAGAACACTATCAAATTTAAATAACACGTTAAATGACACTATAGTGTTTCCATATAAAATAGTAGTAAAGTATTGTGTTGTTTTTTTTTTACTATGGGAGTAGGAAAAAATAGAAAACACAAGAAGACTAACATGAATTCCATTAAATGCTATTGAAAACTCTTAGCTTTTTACTACAATCTCATATGGTTTGGACTTTCCCTTTTGCAATAAAGACACTGTATAGACATCCAGTGAATGTGTGGAAAACTGGAAGTGCTGAGCAAACCGGTTCTGAATTTGTTGCTAGATATGTGATGATGATGAAACGTTTTATATTATTGGATGATATGTCCGTCCAAAGAGATGCATCAATGTTATATATATTATGTAAGAAGTAGAAAAAAAAATTGCTGTTATTGTTACATCGGACAACTATAGAAGGAACATTTGTATGTGCATTGGCAATAACCTAGCATGTTCCATCCTGGTGCCTGCTTATTAAATCTTGTAGATTCACTAGTTCGTTATTCAAAATGCTTTATATTGAAAATAGTGGGTGTCCATAGCAAAGCAGAATAATGTGCTCCTTAAAGCTGCATACTGGTTATTTTCCCATCTCTAAGAAATCACAAGGGAGAAATCTTGAAAGATGTCGATAACAAGGAATGATTAAAATCTCCTGGTCTTCGTTAAGAAGCTCCAGTGATGTAATAGGTTAAACAAGAATCACCACGTAAGTCACATTGGTGCTGTCTGATAGAAGGGCTGTCAAAGTATGTATTGCATTTTTCAGAATAAGTTCAGCAATGGCACCAAATGCCATGGAAAGAGTTTTTAGAGTGCATTAGAAGAACATTGCATCTAAACTATCATGATTGTATCAACTTTCAGAAGGTCATCTATCACTGTTTACATACTACTTTAAAATATGGCTTCTACTGTAGCTTTTGCATTGCCTTGCTAATTGTGTTCATAGAACTATCAATGCAGCATTGCAAAGTGGAACAGGCGATCACTTTTTTTGAACAGCTAGGAATAAAAAAAACTTCCAAACAAGAATCTGGTGCACTGCACCTCTTCAGGTTATTGTTTTTCCCTTTACTGTCATCTTCCCTACACTCTATGTAGTATTTGAAATTGTTAGATAATAGAGTTTATTATTGCTTGTTTGAACGGGTTTAATTTATTTTGCCTAATCCTGGCCATTCTAAGTTTTTCGCTGCCTCATCTTTGATGAAAACCAGCCATTTCAATTAGATATCTGATTTTGGCATTTATACTAGCTAAACCCTGCTATTCCACCTTGTCTAGATGCTCAATATTTGTTCACAGTATGCTTTGTGTGAGGTAGTGGCGGCGCCAGGAATTCCCCGACGGCAGGGCCATGCCCCTGACAGCCCACAACATGTAGGGAAACTTCAGATATTTTACAAATTCTGCCATGCATACCTGCTGTTTCGTCAATGCTTATGGGTTCTGTATAACAACTTTTTGATATTAAAGATAGGACACTTAATATTAACAATACAATCACATCTGTGGTTTATTCAACAACAACCTTATAGAGGGTGACATAGTCATTCCCAAACATCTTTCCTTTTTTTTAATATTTTTTTTAACAAACTTGCAATGTTCTCAGTATTGTAATCTCCTCAATACTGTAATCATCTCAATGTTCATAGAATATCTTCTCTGTTTGTTTCTTTTAATGTAATGTGATTATTCAACAGTTCCTTTTTCTTGTGTAATTTAGTGTATTTTATTTTATTTTATTTTATTTTATTTCATCCGCATCCAACAGCGATAAATGCCTATTACAGGATGGATAAATTATATCATGCTGAACCCAGTGCCTCGGGATTGGTAGGCAAGCATGTTAACCACCAAGCTACAGCGCCACTACAATTTCTACACTACTATTTATTTTAAAGATCCAATTTTATAACAATGTCCAACATTAGTAATTCAATTAACAGTTCATTATATACTCATTGTATTTTGCCGGTGGCTTGATTTTCCGTGTGCGTGTTGCCTTTGGTTGGACGATTGGTTTTGATTCCTTTGATTTGGTCTTATTGGTTTCAGTGGGCATATCCATTACGGTTATAGTAGGTGTGGTGGTTGATTTCTGCGCAGTCTGATTGTGTGTGTTTCCTGTAGAGTTGGTGTTAAATTAATTGGACGCAGATGTTTCCGGTTTCTTCTGATGACTTGGCCATTATCAAGTTCAACTAAATATGAACGTGAGCCATCTGTGT
>JAOTQE010020016.1:0-22278 GCA_025631205.1 Nesometra sesokonis | reverse complement strand
CCCAATTCAGTGTATTTATACCTGAGTAAGGGATACTGTTTTTTTTTTAGTTGCTGTAATCATAACTGTAGCAGACAACATTGCTTTTTTTTATCTACAATACAACTTACATCATGCTAGGCTTCATTAAGCCTGTAGGCCTACTACTAGGCTAATGTTCAGGGGCGGATCCAGGATTGAGATTTGTGTGTGTGGGGGGGGGGGAGCTTAAATCCCGATTTTGACAAGCTAAAAAAAAACCCTCCATGCAATAACATTATGTTTGTGGCTTAAGCCTCTAGGAGCAGGCCCGTAACCAGGTACTCCTAAAGGGGTTGGCCTAAGGGACCTCTGTGGGATCTCATGGAGAAATGCCCCTGTGGGGGTCAGGGGAGGGCATATCTGCACTCTAATAGTATGTATTTGGAATATTAGTTATAATATAACTGATATGGATGATGATTTTAGAATAGTGCGAGTGCAGTGGTACGGACTACAGATACGAAGATAGGAAAAGGGTTCGATATTGGTAGGGTGGGGGTTCACTTTCTAAAGGGAATTCGTAAAAAACCCCTGGAACCCCCTGGCTACGGGCCTGAGGAGTCTTTATACTGTGGGTGACCAATTGTCATTAAATAAAGCCAAAAATGTTTCGGCTCAATTTTAGGGGGGGGGATGGGGATTAAGCCCCCCCCCCCCCCCGAATGGTGTATGAAAGTAACAAAATAAAAGTGAGAACAATTAGATATTGAAAATAATGATGCCGTTTCATTGATTGCCTGCCACATTATTGCCTATAGGACTAGGTCACCCAGCCTCCATGGGTAGAGAGTGGGCTCATTTTTGCTACGGCTTATCCAAAGAATAAATATTCTCTGTCCATTTTCTATAGACCAGGCTGCCCCTACCTATAAAAACATCCCTATCCCAATAAAATGTTCCCATCCGGCAAACACTGTTAAAACCTCCAAAAACGTCTCTGTTATGTTTTTAAGCAGCTTCTTATTTTGCCAAAGACAGTATAGATCAATTAATAAATCGATATTATCAGCCATCGTCTTGCCTAACCCTAATCTAGCCCTGGGGAGACACGTCTACATGGTTGTCAGCAGAAGAGCCAGGTCAGCAGCTAGTACTTCAGCATCATACGTCACACCACTGCCAGCGCCAGCCGCGGTGGTTTAACTTTGCGCACAGAGGGCGGAATGCTGAATAGTGGAAGAGCCTTACGTCACATCACTTGCGGTAGCGCAGACGCGTCGCCTAGTGGGAACCAAGCTTTAATTTGAAGGAAAATTCATTGTCAAAACAGTTGCAAGACATTATAAGATGCATCCTTTCCACAATTAACTTGGAAGTTGATCATAAACTGGATTGACTAACAGACAGACTGACCAGCTAACTAATGATGAATAAACCACAGTCTGAAGAAACTGGCTGCTAAATTTTAAGCCAATTGGACTATTATTTGTAATTTGAAGAATTTGAATTGTGAAACATAATGGGGACCAATCTAGCTTTGTGATGTTTATAAATAGAGGGTGCTTTTTCAAAATAATTTTAGTGATTTTAAGAAACTTTGAAAAGACAAATTTAAAGTTTATTTATTTGTACGTCTTCATATGGTAACTCATTCCAAACCATTGGGTTATATTCATAGATCCTTTTTTCACTAGCTACGCTTAGTTTATTTAAATTTGAATGGATTAAACCTGTCAAACTTGCTGAGAACTGTAAATAGCTTTTGGCCCCCACCATGCAGACAGTGCTGATTGGCAGTGCACATATCAGCTTAGCTCTGCTTAGTGGATCAATGGAATTCTAACTTTTGGCCTAACTTATTTTTTTTTTCAATATACATGTAAGTGTAAATTAAAACCAAATTAACTGTGTTCTACTGAATCTAAGAGACTAAGGAAGAATACTTTAAAAATGATTGCTAAATTTAGTATGTATTTTAACCAACATTTTGGTTAACATTCGCACTCGCCGTGTGTTATGAAATATCCACTTCAAGGTTTGTTATGATTACATACCCATGATGGCAAGTTTCCATGATGTTACAGGCCACCGCTAATTCGGTATATTGATTGATCAACAGATTGATGTATAGAGATGCTTGGATGCATCTAAAAATGGCAGGTTAAACGGTAATAGACCATCTGACCGACAATGTCAGTTATGAGCAAGACATTTTTACTGGTTTTTTAAATTTTCTTTTGATAGTTTTCATGTTTGAAAAACATCCGTGTGTTTCTAGAAGCTTGTGCAACAACATTTAAACTGAGGGAAAGCCAACTGTTTCCAGCTCATTCTTTATATGATGTTACAGATTTTGGAGCAGTAAGTTATATTGTGTGTCACTATTGTATCTAGAATAACTGGCATTCATGTATTTCATTGATATGTGAAATGTCTGTTACATTTTCAACTCATACAACACATAATACAATAGAAAAACAGATTGAAAACATTAATGAGAATAGATTGAGAAAGTCACTGTCAAACTTGTCTCCCCTTACTAGAAGGGAAAGCAAGTTTTGAACAACAACTTTTAAAAATAATTTTTCTACAGTATAACCAACACCATTTAGTTCAAATTACATTACTGGTTATTAGGTTGTCTATGTCACAAATCCCTTTTTTTCAAATTTATTTACTACATTGTTTTAAATTTGATTACATTTTTATTCCAGGTCATTAAAACATTATCACATTTATCAAAGACCCGAGAGGCTTCAGCAATTGCTCCGCCGTAAGTATTACTGCTTGTACCTAGGGTAAACATTGCGATGAAATGATGTCAGAACCTTTTTGATTTTAAAATACCATGGCTTAAATATTCTGTTTACAGATGTATTATATCCCACAATTGGGCACTAAATATTAAAATTAAATTTTGATGTAGTAGGATTTATCAACCTGGGCATAGAAATTTGTATTTTCTGAAAATTGTTTTTGCTTCAGATCAGTTTGAACCAGTTATATGCTTAAAAATAGAAATTATTTGCTTGCAGCCAATCTGTATTGTCTGCTCTATCAATTGTAAAAGTCACAGGAAATAATTTTGAAATTAAGTAGTTCTGAAACTCAAGCTAATAATGTTTTCTACTTCAAAATGAGAAAATGATAAATTTATTATTTACATATGATTTGATAATTTGTTCATTTTTGAAGTCTTCAAATCATCTTTAAATATCAGGCTTAGTTTTTATTAAAGTACCTATTATTAAATTTGTTACTTGGCCCTCACTGCCTGCATGGATGTAATTATGTTGGGCGGAGGTGAGCAGTACCACCCATCCTAAAGCTTATTTTAAGGCCTTCTACCCAGCCTAATTCTAACCTGCTACCCACCCTAACCATATTAAAAAGGTAAAACTATTGTTTTTAATTATTTTACCACATACCCTTACATTGTTTCTACCTACCCTTGTATTTTTCTAGCTACATCCCTGTGCCTGGTAACATTATAGTCTGTTATAAAAAAAAGTACACATACAGACTTGGTGTTGTAGCTTGGTGGTTAACATGTTGTTGTCTATTCCGGGGTTTGAACTTAGTCACTGTTCATAATACATAAGACATTAATTTCTATCCTGTAATCCATTGTATAACAGGAAATAATGTAAAATTTATGATATTTCTTATGTACTTTTATGATGAAAGTTACTTTATATAATTTTGAAACTTGTTTTCCTGTTGACATTAAACAATATTATCGGTAAGCAAGGTTAATAGAGGGTTTTAAAAACTATGAAAAAACAATTGATAGGAAAAGTGGTTGGTGTATATTTACATTAATTCTGATGCTTACATTAGATAATATTACAATTGAAATGAGTTTAACTTTGGCATTGGCTTTTTAACAAGTTTTTTAATGATCATAAAGTGTTCCTTGCAACAAAAATTTATAGATATTGAGTAAAATATAAATCATAATTTTGTTGGGCAATGCTTCATGTTATAGACTTTTTTGAGGTGGTTCACACATAAAATATACCAAATTGGTGTATTGCACTTATAGTGAAGTAAATATCAAGCAAGTCAATTGTTAATGATTGTACCCTCACCTATTTTTTTAGCAATCATGACCCGTTGTTGTTTATAAGTGCAATTGGGCCATTATAAAAATTTCACCAAAAGGGCCTCAAAGTGACCTTTGACCCCAGGCTGAGATATGGGAAATGTCAGTGATTCTTAATGACGAAGTTTCATTTCAGTATGTAGTCTTTGAACTACCTTCAGGTATTTGTTTTCAAAGGACCAGTTATTACTACTGTAACTATGGGCATCACAAGTGCTGTGTTTTTATGTAAAAGTCTTCTACACCTACTACAAATAACCTACACAAATCTAAAACATCTGATTAGTGTAGGAATATTGGTTTTAGATCAACTTACTACCCAGCATTAAGTATGACACCCATCTCTTTATTTTTCATTCTACATCCCGGACAGTCCAAAGGCTTTATGTTTAACAACAAGCCGTGATTTCTTTGATTTTTTTTTTGCTCTCCCTATTACTACAATAACTGCAGTTGAATAAATTTGCGAAGAGTGTATTAAAGTGTTGAAATTATAGAGCAATACAATTTTAATTTTATCATAAACTTATTCAACTTTAATGTCCAACATCACAAATTTCTGTTACTATAAAACGTTGATTAACATCAACAGGAAAACAGGCTTTATAGCCTAGTGCATTTGTGTCAGTGAATTAGGAAGCTCATTAAGTATATGATCGTGTGTATTTCATTACTTGAAGTATGCTTTATACTTTTAGTATCAGAGATTAATCTGTGGATCTTACAGTCATTAGAATGAAATACGTATCACAGTGTATAATTGAAACATTCTTGTCAGTTTTCATATTAGTGGTGGCATTGTAGCTTAGTAATTAACATGCTTGCCTACCAGTATTATGGTCACCAGGTTAAACTATAAACCACTCCAATTCCTATGTCCCATACAAGGCATGATAAAGTACCTACGAGTATTAGGGTTACCAGGTCTATAAACCACGCCATTGCCTATGCCTCAACAAGGCATGATAAAGTATCTACCAGTATTAGGCTTACCAGGTTCAACTATAAACCATGCCAATGCCTATGCCTCATACAGGGCATGATAAAGTATCCACCAGTATTAGGCTTACCAGGTTCAACTATAAACCACGCCAATGCCTATGTCCCATACAAGGCATGATAAAATACCTACCAGTATTAGGGTTACCAGGTTCAACTATAAACCACTCCAATGCCTATGTCCCATACAAGGCATGATAAAGTACCTACCAGTATTAGACTTACCAGGTTCAACTATAAACCACTCCATTGCCTATGCCTCGTACAGGGCATGATAAAGTATCTACCAGTATTAGGCTTACAATGTTCAACTATAAACCACTCCAATGCCTTTGCCTCAACAAGGCATGATAAAATATCTACCAGTATTAGACTTACCAGGCTCAACTATAAACCACGCCAATGCCTACGTCTCGTACAGGGCATGATAAAGTATCTACCAGTATTAGGCTTAACAGGTTCAACTATAAACCACTCCAATTCCTATGTCCCATACAAGGCATGATAAAGTACCTACCAGTATTAGGGTTACCAGGTTCAACTATAAACCACTCCAACGCCTGTCTCATACAAGGCATGATAAAGTATCTACCAGTATTAGACTTACCAGGTTCAACTATAAACCACGCCAATGCCTGTGTCCCATACAAGGCATGATAAAGTATCCACCAGTATTAGGCTTACCAGGTTCAACTATAAACCACTCCAATGCCTATGTCCCATACAAGGCATTATAAAGTACCTACCAGTATTAGGCTTACCAGGTTCAACTATAAACCACGCCAATGCCTATGTCCCATACAAGGCATGATAAAGTACCTGTATTAGGGTTACCAGGTTCAACTATAAACCACTCCAATGCCTTTGTCTCATACAAGGCATGATAAATTATCTACCAGTATTAGGGTTACCAGGTTCAACTATAAACCACTCCAATGCCTATGTCCCATACAAGGCATTATAAAGTACCTACCAGTATTAGGCTTACCAGGTTCAACTATAAACCACTCCAATGCCTATGTCCCATACAAGGCATGATAAAGTACCTACCAGTATTAGGGTTACCAGGTTCAACTATAAACCACTCCAATGCCTATGTCTCATACAAGGCATGATAAAGTATCTACCAGTATTAGGCTTACCAGGTTTAACTATAAACCACTCCAATGCCTATGTCCCATACAAGGCATGATAAAGTACCTACCAGTATTAGGGTTACCAGGTTCAACTATAAACCACTCCAATGCCTATGTCCCTTACAAGGCATGATAAAGTACCTACCAGTATTAGGGTTACCAGGTTCAACTATAAACCACTCCAATTCCTATGTCCCATACAAGGCATTATAAAGTACCTACCAGTATTAGGCTTACCAGGTTCAACTATGAACCACTCCAATGCCTATGTCCCATACAAGGCATGATAAGAATGATAAAGTATCTACCAGTATAAGGGTTACCAGGTTCAGTTAAACCATGTTAATGCCTATGCCACATAATAAGACTTTGTTTATACAGGGCATGATATATCTATCCAGTAATTGAATTACATGATGTTGGATGTGTGTGTGCATGAAATAAAATTAATATATATTTTCTTTTATTTTTCATTTTAGTTTTACTATTGAAGGATCAGATAGTGATTCTGAACAGATTTACAGAAACCTGGCAGATCTTGCTGAGTAAGTGTCTCTAACCAATACTTAAAAAAATGTATTAAATAATAATAATAATTTATTTTTATAAACCACACAATCAAGTGAAATGCCTAAGCCTTGTACAGTTAATTCCTCTAAAAACAACCTAGAAAAACAATTTTACCTGAAAGATTTCATATATTGTTTGAATAAAACATTAATGTAGAAAATCCCATAAAGTGCCAAAAGAGACTCAAGTGTAGGGATATTTGCTTGTCATTAGCCAGACTAGATTTAAAAACAATCCTCTACCCTAAAGTACAAAATAGTGAGGTTTCGCAAATTTATGAAATACGTCACACTTCCATTTCTGAAAAGTGCTAAGTGTTTTAAAAAATATATAAATTTTTCCACCTATGAACCATTTATGATCGTCTTAAAGTATTCACCAAATGTGACAGATGTTCAAGGTGTTCTATTAAAACGTTACACGAATTTATGACGTATCCCTTTTCGTTTTCATATTTCGTAAAGTTGCGAAACATCGCTAATATTGGGACTGGTTTTCATCCTTATTAAATTCTGTAGGTTTTCAGTAAAACTCATATTCTAGGCTTCTACTTGTTTTAGAACCAACCAATTCTAAAAAAATCTTTCTCGAGATTTCCCAGTAAATAGTACTTACTATTCACTAGTATACAAATATTGACTGGTTATGAGTGGGATAGTGAGAATATAATGAGAAGACCAGAGCCTGCTGTTTGACCAATCAGATGACTGAAATCTATGTAGGACGTATGTAATAAATCGCTATGCATTTTTGACCACCTACAACTTTTTTTTAAATAAAAGTGAGCATGAGGTGGATGATGAGATATATGAAGCAATGGATGAACCCGGAGAGAATGAAGATATATATGACGATCTACTCAGTATAAAAAAGGCACAAGAAGTAGGTTCCTGGTTTTTATATTATTTAGTTTTAAGCAAAATTTGTAAATCGTGAATAAAAGCATCTAATACGCTATTTTATGGTATTTTCAATTTTAATCTGAACATGTCTCAAGAAACAATTCTCATCAACAGTATCGTGTCAAAAGCAGAATGTCAAAACTTTTTTGAAAGTTTTACCATACATAATACTCAGAAATTGCATACAATAATTACTGTAAACCCCAACATTTTTGCGTGCCCTTAATTTATGCGAATTTTGCGATGACACGATGATCATGAAAATTAAGGGCTGCTTATCTGGTATTGGTTCTGGTCAGTCGTTTAATTACGCTACAACAGTACGTGAGCCTGGCCACCAACAAGGCAAACCCCCAGCTTTACCAATACACAAAGGCTACGCATTCACTATAATATGTACACACCTCACTTCTCATTAAGATACTATCCCACACAAAACAACTTCCTTAATAGGTGAGCGCTCACCTATAACACAGCCTTTTGCTATGAAAATCACAAGCCCGCAAAGAATGAGAAGACACAAGATGATGACGTTGTTACAAGTTTTATTAGAAACCACAAATTTCTTACACAGAACCTACATATATCAAGTGAACATGTGCAAAATAATTACTACAGTCAATGGGACACTTCCAAATCTCGTACTTAAAATGGAAAAAATTCATAAATATTGGAATATTTACTAGTGTATATAAAGCAAGAAGATAATTTTATGGCAAACTACACAATAAATTTAAATTTTAACTGAAATCTGAAATTTTATCAAAGCTAAAATTGACAATTACTGCTTCCTATGCTAATGAGAAATACAGCAAGTTGATAATAACATTGTGCTGCTTTATGTCTTGGTATATTATAATATTTATTATTTTTTTAGCCAAAAAAGTTAACAACTCAAGACAAAAGGAAATACTGTGTAGATGAGATCGTTGATACGGAAGAAAGATATGTTGAAGCCTTAGAGAACCTAGTTACGGTAAAAACACTAACAAATATTTCTCTTGGTAAAACTGAAGTACTAGATAGAGAATCTGATCACTAAATTTATTGATGCCTTCAAGAAAGAAACTAGTAACCTGTGTTCTCCCAATTATCTACATAATTATAGGACTCTGAGTATTCCTGTATTCTCTGTAATAAAGAGTAAAGCAGGGCAATAAGTATATGAGAATCAAAATTACATGATAATTATTTTTCAATAAATAACATCTTTACTGGTAAATTATAATTTTTACCAGTAAGTGTGTTGGCTAAAACCATACTTGGGAGAGCACTGGTAACAGTAATTTTTTTGCAAAGAAAAAGGTACTTTGAAATGCATTTTTTTTTTCAACTTACAAAGTCGGCTTTTGAATTTTTTTTCACTATCATAACACTGCATGATAATCTTATATACACACACATTTTTAAAATTATTTTACCAAAGTTGACAATTACTGTTTTTTATGCTAATAAAAAAATACAGCAAGTAGGTAATAACATTGTGTTGCTTTATGTTTTGATATATTATATTGTTGATTTAACAATATGATATAATTTATGAAAGGTTAACTCAGGAACTTACAAAAAGATCAGTAAGTTTTAGAATGAAAAATTGTCTGTGCAATGCAAATTAGTCAAATTTAAAGTTGTATTGAAAACAATTTGACTTAGAGAGATTGTTAATTAATGAAAACACATAACAATATCTAGTTTGGCCCTTGACCTAGTTCTAGACAATTTAAATCTGAGTGGGATTACTTGAAAGGGTTGTTATGAAGAGGGTGAAGGGGAAGTTAAGGAAGTGTGTGGGAGATGCTTTCAAGGTTTTTGGGTTGGTCATGGAATACATTAAAACTAATGCTTGTGTATTAAATACATTTTAACTATATATTCAATTATATGTACTATGATATGAAATGATGGTTGAACAATTGGGATCATTAATGATGATAATTAATGTAGATAATAGTAAGTGGTGGTAATTGAGATCTGTCGGGTATGGAAGTGTGGGGGAGTGCTTCTAAGAAATTAATATGTACTACAAAACGATTTAATTAAATATTTTATTTTTACTACTGACGCCCTGAGCTTTAATGCTTAATAGAGATTTAATACGCTCAACTTCCCAAATTAACCACTCCCTAAAAATGGACTTCACGCTAAAGCACAAGTATCACTATTATAAACTCTTCCTAAACAAAACTGTCTGTAAAACCAAACGCACTGAATAATTTCAGACAATAACAAATGTTTATATAAAATTACCATTTGCAATAAAATATTAGCCATCAATTTCAGGATGTCAAAAAATATCCGTTTATAATTGAAAAGGTGTAGTTTTAAAGAATTTGATGCGATTAATTATATCACGTGTACAAATGCTTCCACATTGCCAGTCGTGCATGCCCGACTGTATTTCCACTTGGCTTACTAATATAGAGTATCACATTTTCACCTGTTGTCTGCTGTGTTTTACTGAAGATTGGTTCAGTTGTGGAAGCCTAGCCTGACTGCAACATGGACAACAGTCACCATTTGGCGACTTGGCGAATGGCTAGCATGATCAAACCTATTCTTGGATTCAGATTAAGAGATAATTATCAGCTTGAACCTTTGAATACATTATAAGTAAATTTGATCAAAGGCAGGCAGGCAGACAGCCGAGCTCATTGCAATATCTTCTTCCTGTTGAGAGAAAAGAATAAAATAATAGTTTTTTGTTTCTTTTCTTTTAGAAATTCATCAGACCTTTAAGCCATGTTTTAAGTACTGAAGACAAAAGAAAAATATTTTTGAATATAGAGGTAAGTGATTATTTTTAATTAAACATAAACAGACTTTTCAATGATGTTGACAAACAGACAAATTGTTAATATTGCCTTGTACTTGTATGTTTGTATGGTTGCTATGGTTTTATACAATGATCGATATCCAGATGCTTACATATTTGCTTGTATTTTTAAAGGGAAATTTGGAGCACCTTCGAGCCTTCTGGTATTAACAGATTTTCTCTCAGAATTTGATTATTTCTATATATATTCTCCATATTTTATGAATATATAATAGTATAATATTTAGAGCATATTTGGCAGCAAATTTTCATTCATATTTTGACTCCAACCAGAAATATAGTTTAATGAATGTTCTTTGTATGTGATAGTGTGTTGATAATGAAAAAGCATACTTAAAACCCTAGTGTTTTATCATTAATGAAGGTAGTTGTATACAAATGTTTTTTTTTTGTATGTGTTACAAAAGGTTGACTACCACAAAAATGTCTCTGAATTTAGTTTTCCTAATTTGAGACCCTTGAAATTATAAAGGGTGCTTATTATTAAATCAGGGCTCTTAACAAATATTTTATGATTGACATATACTGTAGATCCCTTTATGTTCATGCACCCTTAATTTTGCGATGGTTTGATGATCGCGAAAATTAAAGGCCTCAAAAACCTAAAAAAAAATACTGTATAGGAATTTACCATGTGTAGGGCAAGGTTGCGCGTGAAGGCCGGTACAGGCTTAGTCTGGGGCTAGGCCTAGCATGGAGAAGATCATCTAAAAATAGTTTCATTTTGTGAAAATTTTGGCGTAATTGCAAGATAGATATGTTGTAAACTATCATAATAATTTGGGTTTCAAAATCGCCCTATTCGTCGGTTAAAAAATCGTAGTTTTAAGGCAAAGTTCAAAACATTTTCCACTTTATTTTTAGTGTAACCTAGGTGGCACTATACAATTCCTGATTGAATGCTTCTCACAGTAATCACATGTCATGTTTATTATTTATAAATTGAAAAATAATTTGCAAGATAAATTACCGACGAGAATAACACCGAAAATCTAGTTCTTTTGAAACAGCATTTCCCATCAATGGTCAATAAACCATCATAGCCTAATGGAGGGCAGTAATTCTACGTGGCAATGGGAGAATAAAATCGTGGAAAATGTCAAGTAAAAATGGCTTAGGGCCTAGGAGCCAGAATCGGTTTGTGATCACGATGCTAGCCTAGGACTACTGCAGTAGGCCGGGTACTATAATCGTGTCCTTGAGGTAGGTGAATCGGAGGCCTATTTGTTTATCACAGACAAGCACTCTAGTTTTAAAACTAACATTATGGTCCTCGACTAAAAACTAGTTTCCGAACAAACAACTGATTTATGTCCAAACGTAATAACAGGTAAAAATCGCGAAAAATTATCATTTTTTGAAAATGTTTCATCGCGAAAATTAAATTTGCGAAATGTTAAAAATCGTAAAATCGCGAACATTTAGAGCCTCTAAAATAAAGGATCTATAGTAATCAAGAAGTGTGCTTATTTAAACAATGTGCTTATTCAAACAGAGCACATTGTATTATATTTCTGATGATGACATGTTACCTCATGTATATTTTTTTTATTGTAGGAGCTGCATAGTAGACATTCACGGTTTTTCAGGGATTTACATAGGTCACGAGATAATGGAACACTTAACATGAGTGAAGTTTTCATAAAAAACAAGGACAAGTTTCTTATTTATGGGTATTATTGTTCATTTTTGACGAATGCCCAGCGACACATTGATGAAGTTTGTAAAAACAGCCACATCACTAGGAAGATTGAGGTATAGTAAACTGATTTGTTTGCAGATTTTTTTTAAATAGAAAAGAATAAAATAATTTTTGGACATACCCAATGTTTCATGTGTTGACAACATACTTTCCTAAGTCCATATGACACAAATTTTAAAATGGTTTATATTAATTTTAAATTGTTATAATTCAGTAATCACATGTTCTGTTGAAATAAATAAGTTTTCATCAACAATAAAATCCAGTTGCGTGAAATATTTCAAATGCCGAGAGATCAAATTAATTGGTGTAATTTGTAAGAATGTAAGAGGTGACCGTTGCAATGTATACTGTTTGCACATGATACCTGCGTGTAGTTACTAATAGGCTTTTTCCATTATAAAAACTGTTTAAAATTATGATCAGAACTAATTCATTTATAAAAAAGGTGGATTTATTATGTACATACCACCTCCTTCCAACAGACCAGATCCATTTTACAGTTGGATGGGCACAGGAAGGCTGACTGCGCCAGGGGTAGGTTTGGGAGGGGGACTATACAGTAGAAAAGTTGGGATCCTCACACAAAACTATGTGGGGACAGGTTTTTTTTCTCTTTACATTTTTTACTCTTTAAAATTTTTTTTGGTTAATGACGGATGATGGGGGAATGTGCCCCTGTGGCCCCCTTGGATCCGCGCCTTTTCTGGGATTCTCCTAGACTTGTTTAATTAACTTCTACAGGGGCACAAGTCATGAACAAGAACACAGCCTATTAGATTGTAGGAGTTCATTGTATATTTTGGTCTGTTGAAAATGTGGCGCAGTTTGAAAGCAGCAAGTATAGTTTTCTTATAATTTAATTACACTAAACTTTCTCAACATCGTGCATTTAATGTTTTCTCACCAATTTTTATAAATAAAGAAAAAAATCATTCATTCAATCGTATTTCACAATAAATTATTTTTTTATTACAGGAATGCCAGATGAAGTACAATGAGAACAAATTCTCACTACGTGATCTACTTAATGTCCCTATGCAAAGAATACTTAAATACCATCTACTTCTAAGGGTAAGTATTAGTCAAGGCAATTGTTTAGATTTCTCCTTGCCTCTGTTAAATTTTAAACAATTACTAAATGTAAATTCAATATTCAATATTGGGTCTCATTGGACTTCTTATATATACGGAATCATTCTTGATTAGATTCATTATTACATTATAGTAATTCTGCTATGGTACTTGACTTTATAATCAGTGGTAAGCACACTGTAGTTTTTTTTTTTTTAATTTGGCATACCCTGTTTTTGAATTAGGCCTATAAAAAAAAATTGTTGTGTTGGCCACGCCCAACCGACCGAAAATCTATGAAATTGAGGGTTGGCATTTTTTTTTTTTTTTACTTTTTTGACGAACGACGGGCTTTGTGTCCTCCTCTACATGCTTTTTTTAGACATAAATATCTTCAATTTTACTTACTTGTATATGTAGGCCTATATATTTATTGTTTTTAATACAATGTCTTTAAATACATGGTATGAGGCCTTTGTGTACTTAGAGCCTAGCTAGGTATAGGCCTAGGCCATATTAACTCAATCCTGGGAGCGCACATCCAGGGCTTCCACCGTCGCAAAATTCAAGGAGACCTGGGCACCGGCGGAGACTCCGTGAAATGTGTAAACAAAACGGTGATGACATCATGGCATTCGGTGTCATGACCCCGTCAATATGTCGCATGTCAAGTAGTTTCTTTTAATTTAATTTTTCAAACTAAAAATATATGAAAATATATTAGACCTATAGAATAATAAACTTTTCTGGACAGAAAAATAAACTTTTCTGGACTGGTAACATTTTACGCCGGGATTAAGCTGCAGGTCAATTCTGCACATTCGCTTGTTTTCATTCAGAGCCAAGGTACCATGTGCGAGCAGGATTCAGGTAAAATATCTAGTGCAATGGTATATCCCTCTTTCCGATCAGATTTAATCATTATTTCATCTTTAATAACCCAGTAATTATATGTGGCAGTGACAAGCCGTATCAGTCGGAAGTCGCATAGGCCGTTTCGAGATATAGGCAAAAATAATGGTAGAGGTAAAAATTTTCACAAATTTATTTGTCAATGGAATCATGCAGTTTAATCATTAAATAATCAGATTCCCTCAATAGTTTTGTTTTTATTTACTCCCATAATATTAAAAATCATGTTTTTAGAGACCCTATACAACCCGGACGTACAAAAAAAATAGTTTTACGCTAGAAATATTCGCGAAATCAACGGCTTGTTACCGAACACGCTTCAGGCTGGCCGTGGCCATGTTTGGTACGGTTGTAAAGCTAATTTTATAAGCTCTACAATGATTTGTCAATCGAATTCGATAGAGCTAATTTTGACCATTTAAAATCAGGTTCTTTGGGTGTACACAAATCCGTGCTTCAATTGACGAATCAAGAACGTCGCGCTGATTGAACGAGGAACATGTACAACGTGTGTGTGTGTGTACTATCCGAAAGAATTGTCTTCCTGTATGTTGAACATCGTAAATTTTCCTCTGGCATTTCGATATTAAAACAATCATAACTTCGTAAGTACTTATCAGATTACATTTATTTTTCCACTATTGCAAAGAGTACAATTCATGTTTTTACCAGGTATTATTAACTCAAAACTTTTTTTTTCGACTTCCGACCGTTTCCGCTTGTCACTGCCAAATATATTAAACGCAACATCAATCAGCAAGATACATGAGTGTAGTATTGGACAAACCCGCTGTGTTCGGGATGAAAGTGGGTCGATTTCTGCATATAGGTCATCTCGTAAGTTTGTTTTTTATGCCCCTCCTTTCAACTATGAATTAACTTTTTGCAAGAAGGTTAGAGAGAGGGAATAAATTTCTAGTTGATTTGTAATAGTGTTGATTGAAATTGACTGTAATTCGTTGAAACCAGGGATGTTAAGTCTTTTAGGGGAATTTCTACCTGGGCCTCTGTCAACTTGGTTATCATCACGAGGAGATTTTTACCGTACATAAAAAAGAGAAATATAGATAGACTATTATATTAGTAATATAATTAAATAATCATGTGACAGCATCCAATTGGTCTAACGTTTTCAACTGCTTCATGCCTATCTTTTATCAATTTTATCTACATTAAGAGTATTAATAAAGGATAAAAGGTTTATAATTTCAACAGTATTCTTTTGTTGTATTTTGTGTATTTTCTTTTTACGTGTAAAAACATTTCTTGGGTTTAAAAAAAAAAAAACTTTTCCTACCTACTTACCCATTTTTATTTTTCCAAAACGTGGCCAACACAACAATTTTGTTTTTATTTGGCCTTATGCATGTGTGTTGTTTATACAGAATATCAATATGTACTAGTAATTACAAATTGTAAATGAATGTTGCGAAGCAAATCCTAGAACATACCCCAGACTCCCCTAAAAAAATTCAATCTCTACTGGCCTTCTTCCGCCTCCCCATCTTTCCAAAAGTCTGCATCCTCCCCTGCTTGCCTGGTTTATTATCAGATTATCGGATTCATTATGGCATTAACATTTATATTTAAAAATAAACATGGTCAATTACTATTGAAACGGCTAAGACCTGTGCCCCTGTATACGTTGTGAAGTGAGATAGATAGCAAATAGTTTGGATCGTTATGTGGTTATGGTGGTTCTAATTCCTATTTCTGAATATGCTACTACAAATGTATTTTTATTGTTATCACTAAGTTTGGCCGTTTTAATAACATTATTAATACTCACAAAAAGAATTATTAGCTTGTAATACTTATTTTAAACTAGTATATTTTAACAGCAATCTTCGGCTACATGTAAACTAATACAGTATGAATTGTGCAAATTTTTGGGTACGGGTTGGTTTAGATACGGGTTGTCCTGTATCCGCCTGTATTGTAAAGAAAAGACCAGAAGGAAGGTGCAAGCAAAATAGTAAGTAAGGCCGTCGTGATAGGAAACAGAGAAATAAAATAGAAGAGTAAAAACGATGAATAGTTATACTCGATCGGGGCCGGGTAGTAATTGAGTCTATAGATATAGAAATAGAGTAATTGATTTTACCCGGCGAAACGAGAGAACAAAACTCCACTGTTCAGGGCGTGTAGGCCTATCTAATCTGACAAACCATGACCTCGAGATGTCAAATTGCTGTCAAAAATATGATTAGCTGCTTTGCAGCAATTATGTAGTTTAAGGAGATAGTCCTAGATAGGCTATATAAGCAGTAAAATTGAATTTAACTGCCTTGGTTTATATCTTTAGTATTGAATTCACAGCCATAAATCTACTGTATTATTGTTCACTAAAAGCCTAAAATGTTGTTATAATCTCTTATCATAGGAATTGATAAAACACACAGATAAAAGTCATCCAGACAGAAGTGGGTTAGACAAGGCACTGGAAGAGATGCAGGATCTGTCACTCTATGTAAATGAAGTAAAGAGGGATCATGAAATTATGCAGACAAATTCAGAAATGGAAAAAAGGTATAAAAAACTTTTGTGATAATCTGGTTCTATTTTCTAGGCATATTTCATTCAATTTAGTATGCATTGTGTAGCCCAATAGTTGGCAATTGTATAGATGAACCAGATTTAATTCCTGGAGGGACGGATCTCGGTTCACTCAATTAATGAGTACCTCGTTGAAATTAACCACGGATGTTTAAAAAAGACGTTTTGAAACTGGCCACCTCTCTACACAGTGCCAATTGCTACTACAATTGGCTCCTAAGAGCATCATTCTCTAAGTCAGTATTGAATATGAAAATCCCTTAATAGACTGGCAACTCTCATTAGTGCCTCCCACTGTTTCCAACACTATTTTTCTTAATGCTCTGTTAGTATATTGTAGATCGCATTAAGACTTTAAAGTTGAACTTCGGGATTACAATTTTTATGGATTAATCTATGGAGCAATTAGTTGTGACCTAACAGTAAAATTTCACATCATTTCAACAGTAAAATAATGCCAAAAAAAAAACACATTGTAGAGTGAGTCCCAAATAAATAATGAGTCTACTAACTATTACACAGTGTTAAAGAATAGGAAATTTACAGATTTTGAAAGGGTTGTGCTTGAAAACCGAAATCACATTACATATATAACTCACATAAGTGGAAAGATCAGTGAAATTCACATAAGAATAAGTACTATGTAATTTTTTAAACACAACCCTTTCAAAATCCATAATTTTCCTTTGTGTAATACATTATTTAAGGCCCACTTTGGGAAGTGTTCCCCTCATTATGTTATTGTCCGAAGTTTTTCAGTGCGGTGACTAATTGTTTTATATGTATATCCATAGCAATTCAATGGCTGAGTTCCCTTTAACACAATGCACTATATAAGAAATGCACATTATTATAGTTCAAAATAAATTCAACAAGATTTCTTGAAACGTTTTTAATTTTCTTATCTCAGTTTGGTGAATTACAATGGCCTTGCATTGAATGAATTTGGAAGGATACAGAAAGATGGTGATCTCAGAATAAAGATGTTGAAAGGTGGCAGGGGGTAGGTATTGTTGAAATCACTTTGTTAATAAAGTGCTCATGTAGAAAATTCATTTTAAGCCTTTAAAACTATAATGTCATTATAAAAAGGGCAGATCATAGCATGCATTTGGTTTTTAATCAAACATCTTGAGTTAAAATACTTTTGCTCCTCATTGTTTAGCCATGCAAGCATCCATAATGCACAAGTTGAATGATTGATTGGAAGGCGTCATTATCCTTAAGCTCGGTTTCCATAAAAATCGCTCACTGTTGCTACAGCGTTTTCAGCACAATCACTAAACTGAATTTTGTCCCCGATGCAATCGGCAAGGCTTCCCTGACGAATCAGGAAAGTTCAACTAAGTTCTACTTCCCTGATTGATCGGGGAAGAATCGTAACTATTGACCAGTCATGACCATCAGATTTAGTACGTCATAAATGATGAGGAGCAATGGTAGGAGTTAAAAACATGTTAGGCATCGACCAACTTTGATGTTGCATTTTATGAATCTACATAAAAAATTCAATAATTGTTTATTGATTATAATTTAAAGATGCCAGAGTAAAGAGTAATGCAAAGAATGCACAGGTATTCAAACATCATTTTCAAGGTAGTCGTATACCCACAGAGGCCAAGCGAGGCCTAGGTCGGAGCCTGACGCCTTTCTTGGCGGTAGGCTAGGCCTAGCTATAAGATACTGTATCATCATTTTTCTCTTCGTCTGTTTATCATAATTAAAATTTCACCAGGTTCAATACACTTGAACACTCATGTATGTAGGCCTATTATTAAAAAAAATACTAATTGACATTATAAATTTACCAAAACACTACCGGTACTAGGCCTAGGTCTACCTAGGCTACGCTATGCCAATGTTGAAGCTGAACACGCGCACTAGCTACACGATCAACAAACAAGCGTTTCCAAAAAATCGCTACTGAAAGTAGGCGACAGTTGTCTGGACAAGCGGTAACGTTTTTATGGAAACCGAGCTTTAGCCATAATATTAGCTTGGTTTGTTATTTACTATGTTTTGTGAGATGCCAAGGATAACTCACAAAAGTACATGGACTTGATTTTAATCGGATCCATCTGGTGGGGATTGGACAAGGACTGTAATGCCTTCTTTAAAAAGCACATGAGCCATATACATGGACCAACAGCTTAACATCTCATCTGAAATGGAGTGCTCTATTTTAAGTTGTATCTCTACCCTTGAACCGAAACAAATTGAGGGAGGCAATGAAATTGAATCAGGGACCTGTGAGTCTCCACTGTTCATCGCACAACACAGCAACTACCACTGCTTTAGCCAACTGAACAGCCGTACCTCACAGTAGACTAAGTTCCATCTGGCAGAACAAGTTTTTTGGATAGAGACTGTAAACTGTAGATCCAATGTATACAATTTTCTTGTGTGCATTTTTAAAGAACCCAGCAAATCTTTGAAGATGATTATAGGGTTGGTTAATCTGGTACATGATGGATATGGGAAGTTTCTGGCACTACATTACAGTCCACAGGTAGATCATACCCCTGATCAAATTGTCCATCCATGCTTTAGCCTTCAAAAGGCTTATTAAAACCTGTTTCATAAGCACAACATTTTTACTATGTGCATTGGCCTGGATTTTTTTTATTTATGGCTCTTTTTAACGTGTTTTCTCCATTCATTTTTTTCCTATAGTCTATTTTTGGAAAAACTATATGCAATTCTTACAATTTTTGGGCTATGTATTTTCTAACAATTTTAGGGGTAAATTTTTTTTTTGTATTTAGCCAGACAAAAAATATTAAAGTAGAAAAAAAACACACCAACCCTGATTTTCAAGAATACGGTCAAGTTTGGGAAACATATATTTGTGTAGGCCTAATTTACATTTATGACTCGCGAAATTACTTGTTATATATATTTTTATCTTTCTACAGTGCCGTCAGTAGTAATTGTTTTCTCTTTGATAAAGTTATGCTAATTTGCGAAAAGAAAGGAAAGGTTGGTCTCTTTATTTTTTTTACATTTAATTCAAGTTGCTGTTTTTATTGTAGATTGCAAAAAAAATATATATAAATTGGCTTGTAGTCAAAGCTGTATTGTTTAGTACAAGCTTTTGTTAAATTTTAAATGTTATTTTACCTATTTTCTATTAGAAACAAATTTTAGTCATATTCACAACTTTTCAATTATACAATTTCATGCAGTACATAACAGAATTACTGTTAAACACTGGTTTTACACTTAAAAATAGCCAGCATTTAAGTGTGATTTCCTTTAAACCTTTATTCTGTAATGCTTTTAAACCCACCTTTTTACCCGAGGCGGGTTTTATAATTTTTTTTTAGCTGTTAAATGTCATTTTAGGCCAAATAAAAAAAATAAGTAGTTTCTCGTCCCCACCCTCATGCTATTTTTAGGCCTCATCCTTTTTTTTTTTTTTTTAATAAATATATTTTCAATAAAAAAAATGATCGCTTATTTTGTCATTTGGATTGTTTACTGTACGGAAGCTACAGGAAGACCATCGTGACAATCAAACTTCATGAAAATCTCACTCCAGAACGACAAACTGCTTCGGCAGCTACATTTCTTTTTAATATCGGCGGTCCGATAGGAATAGTGTATTATCAATAGAAGCCTACTGCAAAGTCGACTGCCAGTTTCAATAATTAGCTTATCTTATGTAAAAATAAACAGTACGGTACCACACGGTTAATTGGAAAAAAAATGACCAATAAACATGTTGCACTCAGTATCACATGCTTAAATTGTTTTGGGCCGCATTACTTTTAGTAAGCTGTTGGCGTACAAGAAGTGCGCCCATAAGTATTGATGTTTTGTTTGTTTTTTTTAATAAATATTAGTTACATTTAAACAGATTTGTTTCCTTTTCATTTGATGTAGCATGATTTTTAAACTACAAAACTTAACTACTAAAATTAAAATAATAAATAAGGTTTTTGTCCTCCCTACTTATAAAGTTTATTTTTGGTTAAAAAAAAAAAACTGCCCTCATCCTCCTCCTAAAAAAAAAATTAGGACGAGAAACTACTTATTTTTTTTTACTTGCCCTTATGAACATAGTGTCCAAGCCAACTCTGTTCAGAGCCACCTAATAATTCATTGGTTACAAGATGTAAAAACAATATTCCTGGAGATTTCTTGTTGTCATTTGACCCTTACTAAAATGTGTGTATAAGTACCATTATTTAAAAGTTAAACACCTTGAATATCATGAATTCATAGTTCCTGGCATCTTTTGTCACTGTTGAAATATGTCATTATTGTTCACCAAAAAAAATTGCAAAACTTCACCATTGCTTATTTTCAAGTGATATTTAAAAAAGGCCAATTTATGCTCTAATTGTAAAACTTTCACAAAATTTCATGGAAAAAACTAAATTTCAAGAAACGAAAATCTGATAATTTTGGGAGACTGTAGTTCCTGGAGATTTGTAGTTGTGAAAATGAACTAGTAGGGATGTACAGTGAGCCTGGTTGTCTTGATTTGGAAGCGTCATCTGGTACAGAATTTAGAGTAACACAAAACGTAATACATCCCATCATTTACAGGATGGCACACTGTTAAGGAATCTTGCCTTCTGATTAGCCTCCTATACACTAGCCAAGTACTGTAAATCTGTCTCTTGTTTTATAAATAAAAGTATCTGTTTGGCTATCAATTGACAACATTATGACTTTCAAAACACATCTTTTTTCCCTGTCAGTTCAGTCATGGAGAAAATGTATCGGCTACTATTCTCTCCATATTAGGGAACAAGGATTTCAAATCATGAGATGATCCCTTCAATTGCATGATTGACATTTTGTCACAAACAAAATGTTAAAAATTAATGAGTCACACTTTACAGCACCAAAAATTGTATAAGTCAATGACAGTACTGTATGAACATTAGTCAAGATTTTAGTGAAGTGAATTCTTAAACTGTTGAAAGTCTGCGGTTTACTTGTACTGGTAGTACTCAGTGTGTGGTTACAATTTTAAAACAGATTTTTTAGAAATATTAAATATAATTGTTTTATGTTTTTATTGTTTTTTCATTTTTGTTGTCAGCTTGTTGATTGCATTTCTTTTTTGTAAATCCTTTCTTTAGCTGGTGATGGAGAAATTTTGGGTAGGTAGCGTGAACGATGACAAGCTCTGAGGTGGCATGCTTTTGACGACGTTTGCATGATTTCGTCTGCTATAATTTTTATTTCCTCTTTTTACTTATGATTAAAACAATTAACTAATGTTTTATTCTTTCAAAGAAAAATAATTTTTCATTATTTTTATTTATTTCACTGACATTTTGTTTTTTTATTAAATGATGCGTGCTAACATTTGGTAAATTTATAGTTATTGTTTATCAATTGCATTATGCAACCATAGTAACAGGTGATTTCATAAAATTGGTTTATAAAGAAAGGGTGTAGTGCGACTTGAACAAAGATCTGTTCTGAATTCATCCATATCAATTTTATTTAGTAAATAAGGGATGCGCGCGTCGAACACCTCAAAACGCAACAAATTTGGCCAAAATCGT